>JAIFHC010000697.1:0-50000 GCA_021229015.1 Solen grandis | reverse complement strand
GATTATAACATTTGAAAACACGACGATAACAAACAAACAAACAAACAAACAAACAAACCTCTTGTTGTGTCTTCCACTTCTGGAGTCAAATACCATGTTTAATCAGTGTGTCCTATGTATAACTTTACCAAAAATACCCATTTTTATGAGTATATCCTCTAATTTGGTAGATTCTTGTACACTGAAGTTTAGCAATATAAATGCATTATGTCCAATGAATGGTATTGAAATAAAATACTATTTAGTATGTATAGGAAAAAATGTTGCTTTAATCGGTATTTTTTTTTTTTTTTAATTTATTTTTTCACGCTGAAATCGGTTATAGTCGATGTTTTTATGTTAAATCTTTTAGAAATTTTTGATTTAATGTTTTATTTTATTGATTATATATATGAATGTAAAAAGGGGCGTATATAAAATGTCCGTCTGTCTTAAAAAAAATTGGTTTTTTTTGAAACTTCTCAACTTCAGATTTTCACCGACACAAATCTCAAATTCTGTTTGACAAAAAATTAGACATTTTAAAGCCACTCAACGCCATTTATATAAGTTTCACCTTTATCCTTCACTTGAGAAAAAAACCATGTAAAAATCCATGTAACAGGGGTCATAATTCATACACCTAATTACATGTGCTATTAAAGTACTAATGATTAATCTATACCAAAGAAAAACGTACAAAGATTCGTTATTATTCATGAAGGCCAACATCTAACCTCATAAGGGACAAGACTCATTCCCAGGCGTTAAGTACTGGTCCAACCAAGGAACCGTCGAGACGAATTAGTATGAGTTAAGAACATGTCTCCAGTCGACGTTAGAAAATGGTTTGTTCATGTATACACGGAATTTGATTTAATCGTTTTCGTCTTGAATGGTTAAGAGGGCGAAGCAATGATATTTTTTGTTCACAGTTCATGAAAAAAAGTAAAGATTCGAAATAAGTACTTTACCTGGACAGATCTAGACCTTGTTTATTTTCCTATTTTGTATATAGCATATTGTCGGCCCGAGTCTTAACTGCCGTGTCTGCAAAATGGCTAATTTTTAGGAAGCAAGACAAACTTACTAGTTCATTACGAATGTAATATTTCCTAACCGTGTTTAATATAAAAATGATGGCAATTGATATGGTGTACCAAATAAGTGTTTGTATTCTGAGAAGTCGTTGGAAAAGATGAAATTTTTTTCTTACTGAAATATCAATTCTACATTCTGTCTTTGAAAATGTCAAATACGGATTTCAAGTGACCACTTTTCAAAGCTGATGAGCAGATTCGATTTTTTTCGTTTTTCCCTTGAATCGATAAAACTTAAAACAATATACATTGATCTCTTACGGCAGTCATTATAATAAGAAAAGCCCCGGATAGTATTCTAGCCACAATTTAAGATTTCACTATGTCTTTCAATAAGGTAGAAAATTCGGCCCTGGAATAAAAAAAAAATCCCGTTTTTTACCCCAGGTGGCATTTTGTATTTTTCTTAAAGACATATTGTACTTACTCGATAATACCACTTTTGTTCTGCTAAAATGTACTGGAAAAAAGAATCAGCCAGATCTGAAAAAAAAAAAAACAAGAATACTTTTCAGTTTATTTCCGGTTTCAATTGTCTGTCATCTTTTCAATAGTTTCAACAAAATACCACATGCCTGAAATCTCAACTTGTTCATATTTTGCCTTGTTCAATTTATATTTGGGAAATGATTCTCCAACACTCACTACACTGGCTTGAAATTGTTTATATAAATTTAGTAATGCATTAAACTTTAGTAACAGATAGTAATTTTCGCCTGTGTTATATTTTTATGTACAGAATATTGCTTGTATGCAATTAGCTGGCAAGTTGTGCTTACGATACGCCAAGTATAAGCTATCAAAGAAAGTACATGTCTATTTTTTATTTCTTCAATTAATTTTCTAGGTATTGCAGATTATTTATTATTTTACCTTTATAATAATATTAAAAGACGGACAATCTAAGAAATGTACACATATGGCCTGATAATCAAAAGTAATCAATTATTTGACACTTTAGTAATGATTAATTAAAAAAAAAAAGCAAAATGATCTGATATCTTTTCTGGTTAAATCTAAGGAAATTCAGAGATAATGAAAAGTTTTAAACGAAGTTTACCATTTCAGATTAGACTTCTCATAACTAACGTTGAAATATACAATACTTGTATCGTGAAGCTTTGCCGGCAATTTGCCATAAATCAGGGAAATTTAATTTCTGTGTTTTCTAAATCACTGAGTGATTTTGAGTGACACAGAACAGTCATTGGCGTATCACTGTAAAGAGTAATAAAAATAATCTTAAATAAATAACAATAAATATTCGATACAGATTGGTAGTGTCGCTGTTAATTATTGAACAATCTTAAATTTGAACTGAATATATCATTCATTTATAATTAACGAACTTGATAAATATAAAACACGATCTGTTACAAAATATTATGTATTGCGACTGTGATGTTTAGTTCTATCAACTATAAATTCATTTAAGCAGAAAATCGACGAAGGAGACAGTTTGGTTTTTCTATTCTTATTTATGTATATAGAAAAAAAAGCCATGTTCACATATTAGAGCCATAGCATTGGAAGTTTCAGTCTGACAAGTATAGTATATGCCATAAAGAAGAAAATATAAATAATAAAACAAGTTATTAATATTTTAATAACCAGAAACGCATGATTGTCCTATAAACGCATAATTGTATCACAGTAACGTCACATATAGTCAATGCAGTAACGTAACCAAGGTAACCCAATTGAAAGTCTTTATAAATATTGTCGCAGTTATGCCCCTTTCGGCAGACAAATACTTAATTGTGTACATAAATGCAAGGGAGATAACGTTGACGTGGTTTAGCACTCAACCATTGATAAACATTAAAGGTCTATAAAAAAAACCCAAAAAATAATAAAAAATAAAAAAAAACAACAAATGTATGAATTCTATGCTACATATTTGATAAAAAATAAACATGTACAAGAAACACGCAAAGTGCACTTGATGAATACTGAGCTTACAGCTGAGAAATGGTAATCACAAGAAAGTTTAGAGAAAATAGTAAAGCCAAAACTGTCAGCAGTGACCATTCAAAAGGCATACGACTATGACCGCTTTTAGAAAAAAAAATAAAACCCTCCATGAAATTGATGAAAATTAGTGTCTCATGAAAAAACAACAACAACAACAACAACAACAACAAAAAAAAAAAAAAAAACGACTTAAAATATATATACAATCAATATAGAATATACAATCTTGAACTTGAAATTTCTTCGGAATTTAAGCTTTTAAAATATTTACATATTCCTGATTTATTTTATGGAATCACAAGATCCAATTAATTATAAGTGTTTATGGGATTCTGCATGACAATAATCTAGCTATTCCTATTTGACTTCGTTATTATATCTTAATATTTAAAAAAGTAAAAATATCTATAGTGTTTCTTGCTAATATTTTGAAGCGTAAAGCATTGCTTTAAAATCAATGCATATGTAAGAAAACAAAATAAGTGGAACAAAATTCTTATTTATATAATTTATTTTTTCGAAAGTTAAATATGGATAGATCCTGACCCCTTTTTGACCTATTACGAGTATTATAAACGGGGATACGAACAAAAGGGGCCTAAAAAAGTTACATAATTATTCATTATTTTTATTGTACCATTGATATTTTTCAATCATTTTTTTTCTAATAATGTGTTATTTTGTACTTCTACATAAGGTAATTATATTAAAAAAGTGTCCAAATGCGTGGTATCTGAGATATAAGGAATGGAAATACCACTATTGCCAATTACAATTCCCTAAAAATTCATTTTTACACATTTTTATTATTTTTTTTTGGGGGGGGGGGGTGTTAGGAACATTCTCTTATCTGAGGCAATATTGAGCAAACACGGCTGTTAATCGCGTTTATCATCAAAAACATCCAAGTAACATAACAAAAAATATAAGATGATGTTTCCGAGACCGTAATCTATAATTTGAAACATATTGTTTATTTCGCAGATGTTATTATATTATTCAGTATATACTATCCTTAATAACGTTGCCTTTGTCTCATATTTGTATCTTACCTTCGTAATTTTGTCATGTTTAGTTCGAAATAGAACATTTTCAACTAAATGTGATCCTAGCAACTGTCAATGTGCTATAACAGCAGAGTTAGATGGTATATTTCATACAGAAAAAAGTGGCATTTTGCCTTGACTTTATACAAAAGTTGATCATTCCCTGCCTTATATATCATTTTAATGCACTAATAGGGAGTGGTTTGGATGAAAAAATCGTAGAATTAACTTTATAAATTCTGTGTAATTATAGCGATTATTTTTGACATTTTAGGATATTTTTCTGCCCCTTTTTACGTATTTCTGCTTCTCGTTTTTACGATGGACTGTTATGGTTAGTTAAGATAAGTCTAAGAACAATATATATGCGTTTTAATCAAGTTTATCCATACAGATTTTTCATTGTAAAAATATTCACACAGATTTTTTTATTAATAGACCTTGGGCAACAAATAGTTATCCATGTCTCTGGATTTTTGTATAATTTTTTTTTGAATATTATGAAATCAATTTTTTGGATTTGCTAGAAAATCTCTGGAAATTATTTCACATTGCATAATTGTCATATTGTTTGAAAAGTTGAGGAAACACATTTCACATGTCACCGCAATGAAAATCTTTTACCTGATCAAAAGATGCGTTCCTCACAGTTTGATGTTAGGCAGGAAATTTTGAAACAATTGTTTGCTTTGGTTCAGCCATGAACAGTTTTCGGTCATTTGGAGTCCATTGAGTATATGAGACACACACATATATTTATATAGTGATGCCTAATGGCGCTGCTGCTTACAAGTAGCAAGCTAATACACACCGTCACAATGTCCTAACACCGAACCAACTAGTTCTAGAACTTCCCTGGAGATGAAGCAAATGATACATATACTATTTCGATACATATTTGGCATATCGTGGCCTGGATTCGAAGCAACTACCTCCTGGTTACGGCGAGGACCTTCTAACCATACGGCTACCGAGACTGCTGTTAAGAAAATGTATTTCCCTTCTGAGAAAAAGTATCGAAAAGTAGTTTATTTTTGTCAAAAGATGTTAAACGTATTTATGATCCATGTGTCATTACATCCCATTAAATGTCCAGTTATACGTTATATGTCCCAGTTGACAAAAAATTTGTAATTCCTCATGAATAGTGAAAAAAATATTGAACACATTATTCTTTTTTTTTTTTCAACACAATTGTATCAGATTCCGTTTGTTTAATATATTGTTTCTCTCTAATAATTCGAATTAAAAATTTGATTAATGCATTACGATATAAGCCTAAATTTATTAAGGACAAAAAGAAAAGTAAATCAACTCATGTATGATTAATCGATTAGTGTCTTTTTTTCTCTGTATGTTGAATCGTCTGTATGTATGTTTATATGCGTGTATTATTGCTATACATTTTTTTTTTAAATTTTTGAATATATTAATATGTTTGTGAATAAGAGAGAGAGAGAGAGAAAGAGAGAGAGAGAGAGAGAGAGAAAAACTCATAGCTATAGAAGACAGCTCAAAGGTTCACTTTATTTGTTTTTATCTATTGAAATTGTACACCGGTAAATAATTCTTAAAAAAATAATTTCACAGCTATTATTTGTCAATAAAACTGGACATTTCTGCCGACCCCATAATCGCTAGTGTGGTAGTGCTGTCTCTCAATTATCCTTAAAAATGATGGGGAAACATGAATTCCCTGTATCAAGTTTCATCAGCTTGGCGTTTGACCCCTACAGTTACAAAATACGTAAAATTCAATGCAATGTCAATAGAAGTTTTAATGTTCTTGACTTGCGGACTTGTAGTTTGTGGCAACAGTGTTACTAAATGAATAAACCTTTCATAAGGAAAATATCACATCTCCGTATTAATTTTACAAATAGCAATGAAGGATATAACTTTATTGAAATTCTAGAAGATAATTGAAAGCTTCGGATAGAATTTTCTAAGATCTAATGATGAATGACGCAATCACCAGACATATTTAGAAGTAATTCAGAAATCCATAAAATTTCTTCGGATAATGTTCAAATCGTTCTTTATATCACGAGGTTTGACCTATAGACATTTTCTCAACTGCTGTAGTTTGGGTTTGCACTATAGTCAGTAGCAAAAGATAATGTACACTCAGGTTGACGTGAATTGAATTGAATTTTATTTTAGATATATACTATGTTTGGGCTTCGAACGCTTCCCTAAAACAGCAATATTTTTTATTCGAAATAAATCTGAACACGGTGTTTGTCATACAGCACTTCCAAAGGTTTTATACCAAACATACTATATTTCGCACAGGAAAATGCATTTCAATCAACGAAAATCTAAAGAACGTGTCCGTTTGGAATTGGGTATGGTCTAATTGTTTTATTTTGAATTAATATTGAAGTTCAAATTCCGAAATATCAAATGACTATGTTTGTATAAAATATAATATAATCTGCATTACTCTGACTATATCATTATAACTCCAACTGCTAATTTTGTTATTACATTTTCTTAACGTAACGGCAGATTATACAGTTGACCGTGTTAAGATTTTACTGAATATCTTTATTCATTATTATACATAATCTTTCAAGAAATACTAGACAATCGGTAATTATCGTGAGGGACTAATTTTCGTTGAATACGTGGGTGGGTTTTATAATCGAATAATATCTCCTCAAAATCGTTCATTTAGATTACCATTACATTAGAATACATAAACGGAATTTCCTTAAAAAGATATTCAACGGAATGTATGTCGGCGAAATATTAATGATTCCATTGTACATTTTTAAAATACTTTTTTTTCAAGTATCTTCTATCTGTTAAATGAATGACTTTGATACAAGATAAGGTTATCTCAATAAACGCATATTTCTCTGATTTCGTGAAAGTGAAAGTTTTCACTATTCGGAGGGAATATGCAATGTATCTATTTGTTATTTTTTATTTTCAAGAAATTATGTAGTTACATAATTAGAAAAGTTATGTCCGTTACAATTTTATTATTCTGCAAGGGGAAAAAGAATATAAAAACATAAAATCCAGTTTAAAATTAATTATTTTTAATTACTGTATAACAACATAACTACATATAAATTACAAATACCAATTTAAACCAGTAATTAAAAAAAAAACGTAATTCTCATTTAATAATAAAGACAGATTCTTGACATAAGTATCAAACCCGATGCAAACAGTGAATGCTCACAAAAATCCGAGTATGAAATAAACAATTACATATAAAATAATACTTAGTATTTAGACAAAAAACATCTATGGTGAAGTCGTTTGATATTATAATTTATATGACTTATATTTTGAATTTTTTGTTCTGTTCTTTAGGTATAATCTGAGATTTATAGGTTTACAGTAAAAAATAACTCTGAGTGATGAGATAAACGCTGCTTGAAGCCATTTTTCTCAAAGATCAGCTTCAAAAACTTACTGCTTACATATAAAAAAACGCATTTTCGTTTTAACAGAGTAGCTTAAATGACAAAAAAAAAAGAAGAAAAACTGATGATATTTGCACTTTTTAAAAAAACAAAAAATCCCTGTTTAATTTTCCATTTATGAATAAACTTCTTAATTTATATGTATACATTGCTTTGTATTGTTTCAATAAGAATGATTTATTGCTTAATAGCAATACAATTCCAGATATAACACATTGGGATATTTAGCATGGTTTAACAATATTTACATGACGTATATTTTAAAAAGAGGTATCACGTATTTGAAAAGGGAAAAGTTAAATACAAATCACGAAACATAAGTAGTGTTTTACAACATTGTAAAAATCATGCTAGTTGGTCACATATTACTTTGTTATGAAAATATCCTTGCCAATTTATCAAATAATTTGATACTATTCACCGTTAAGAAAACCATACCACCACTTCTGAAAAAAGGCTAAAAATTGAAAATAATATATTAATATTAGCGCTAATCAATTGTCTGAAACCCTTGTTGCTGAAAATTATAAAAGTCACTGAACATTGAGCTAAACTCAGTGCCCGAATTATATGAATTATTCGGAACACCTCCGTACTGTTCGTAACTTCCGTTACTTAAAGCCGCCATATTGGAACCATGCTGTGCCGGCGTGTTCGGTAAATAGTTTTGTTGTGACAATAAATTGGACGACATTGTACGATTGACATTCGAGTTATACGCAGAACTGTAATTACTGTCGTAGTAAACGCCATTTTGAAAGAGGTTTGACTGACCCGCCGTGAAAGAACCTTGTTTTAATTGAGGGTTATTGCTTTCAAATTCCTCGGCAGACATAGGTCTTTGTGTATTCATATTATCACTCTGTAGTCCATTATTGAAGCCGGAATAGCCTCTGGAAGAGTGGTATGTGTTCGAGTTCATCTCGAAGTTAGACGGATAATGAAAAGGGGCGTTAAAGTCCCCACTTTTATAGCCAACATCACCTCGAGGACTGTTTTCCATTGAGTAAGGAAAGCGCTTCTGCGCCTGGTTTAATGGTCTCAGTTTTTCTAATGGTGATAACTGATTGGATTTGTGACCAGAAATTTGTTGATGTCCAAAGTTGGCTTGAAAATTGTCTTTTGAAGGTTGAGAGACATGCGTCCCATTGGGAAACATTGGCGAGTAATCGTCCATAAGATTATAGTTTCCATTGGCTATGCCCCTAACTGCAAACCGGTGAGGGTCACTAGGGAAATTTGTATCGCAAACGGGGTTCTGATAGAAGTTGTCACTTGAATTAGAAATTGTCTCTCGGGGAGACAAGCGCTGCTTCACCCGCGGAATACCCTGATTAGATAGGCTTGCACACATCTCCGACGTGTTCTGAAAAGTAGCTGAAGTACTCTGAGGAACGGTCGGCAACTGGTTGTTCAACAGAGATAAATCTTTCTGATCAATACTGCTAGGTATTCCGTTTTTACCACTACTTTCACTGAACTGCGAAGGATCGCTTTCGCTAACATTCGTGAGTCTATTGTTTGATCTATTCGCAGGTGACGGTGTTGATACATTTTCCGGTGAAGTCATGGGTGGTGATGTCACGTGTGACGTCGTCAAATGAGGAGACGTTTGTGAAACCATTGGTTGACTATGAACAGACCTTACTGAGTCCGGCGACTTAAGATTTTCAATAGAGGTTACAGAATCTTTTCGCGAAGTATCTTCAAGACTGTCATTTATATTTGTCTCATTCAAATTATCTGAAACGCAATTTTCCGGTAACGTTGAGTGGTTTGTCCCTTCTGGGCCGTCTTTTTCCTTCAGAGGACCGATTGTAATATACGACTTTTCACTAATTTCACTAGACCACGTAGTCTTTTTGTCACCGACGTCATCACATTCACTTCCGTTACACAATGGCTTGTTCGGATCACTGTAAGTGTCCATCTGTTCATCTTCGAAAGATTGGGGACTACAGGGGTTGGAACTGTTGGACCCATGCCGAGCTTCGGATTTTTGTCTCTGAACCTGAAAATAATAATGATAATATAGCTTTATTGCCTCAATTTTTCTAGAATAATTAAATCGATAGAAACAATAATGGGATTCAAAATATGAAAGAAAATCTAAAAAAACAACAACAACAACCCCAAAACCTCAGAAATAATTCAAGAACACGCAAAAGCACAGGTGAAAAAATATATATACATTGATACATATGTATAGTTAATGAATCGAACTTAAGTATAATGATAAAATATATAATCAATTGCAAAAGAAAGTTCGCAATCACCCTTTCGTTAATTTAGATGTAATATGTTTTTGCTTGATACAAAAAAGAGTGTTGCATGACCAATATTTTGTGCACGCTATTTATTTCGAAAGTATTGATATTTCAGGGGATTGTTTACATCCTAAAGGAAATAATACATATAGGTAATAAAAGGCTGAGTGCATACTTTTTTTTTGCAACAATCTATAGTCTATTTATGAAATATTTATAAAATAAAAAGTGAACATTAAAATGACACTTAAAAGTAAATATTAAAAAGATAAATTCAGTATTTAGTCCTTACCATTGTGAGATATTAATATTATTTAATTTTAAAAGGAAAAAAGAAAATTCTTTCAAATATTATATTATAGATAATATATATTACATAAATCGAAAAGTTAAGATATTATTGAAGATAATATATAAACCAAAGTAATTAATTATTACAGGTATGATAAATTTTCAACACCAAACTAACCAAGTATTGAGACCTACAGCGTATTTCATTCAGATTCTTATTCTGAAATTTGGAATTAAACGTAATTATTACTATTAATGTGTTGATTACAATGCCACCCCCCCCCAACAACAATAAGAACAACAACAACAAAACAACAACAACAACAAAACCACTGTTATAACATCGTGAGATTTATAATGTTAACATAATAATAGTATTGCCTATTTAAAATATATGGTACAATGTATATTGAATATGCGTTATAGTGTATGAATAAAAAAGGCGCTTTTGCTGTTTCAAACTACATTTGTTATTGATTTTCCGTAAAACATATTCGCGTAAAAAATGCAGCCGCGTTAAAATATCAGGTAGATCTATTCATTGTTCAATCTCTCACTGAAACCCTTTGCAACTAATCATTTAATTATGTTTGAAATGAAAGATTCCAACGATAAGGCATGTTATCCACCGTCGGAGAGCCTTTGATGCACGCCTCGTAGCGTGACGACTCGGCTGAATGCTTTGGTGGAGCAGCAAAAACCCAGGCACAATAATTAAAAATGAAACTTTGATATTAATCAAAAGGCAATGGCATTACACAAAGCTAAAAACAGTTAAAAGTTAAAAGCATTCATTTGTTCGCTTAATTTATATGACTGTTGTGTTATCTTCAAGAATGAGTGAGACAAAGTATGAAATTAATGGCATAAATAATGATCATTACAGTCTGAGAATTGCTTATTTTGCCTTAAATGGACGCCTCTGATTGACAAATGCATTAAATTATGCGAAAGAAGGTCACCTTGTCGAGATTTTTTGTTCATCAGATTGCATCTTTGCATTCGCTATTCAAGTTAAGGATTGATTTGTCTGAATAGGGTTGGTTCTAGTTACAATTTGCACTAAAAGGTCTTACAAATAGGACATTGATTAGTGGTAATATTCAAATGTGAATTATCTATTTGACGTGATATTGCTCAAATCCTATATCACGTTCTTAACCCGAGTCGAAAAACTTTAATTAACCAATAAATGATCTTGAGAACATAGTTATGGACAGGAATGGTTTGAATGAGATATTTTCGGTTATGCAGTCTTTTTTCTCGCTCCAAGACACTTATTCATATTCCCCTGAAATTCCAAATCCCTTGATAATAACATCTGATGTTGTTAAAACATCTGAACATAGGCCGACATTTATTACTTTTTTTAAAAAAAAATTCAGCTCTTATATGAGCAGTTAGATCAAAGTTTATGATTTGTCCTTCTAAAAGTTACAGTTGTTTCTAAATGTTTACTAAACTCTTTGGTGACTTGACATACCTGAGTTTGTCGTTTGAACTTCATTCTTCTGTTTTGGAACCAGACTTTCACCTGACGTTCCGTCAAGTCCAGGGAGGCTGCTATCTCAATTCTTCTTGGTCGACATAAGTACTTGTTAAAATGGAATTCTTTTTCAAGCTCTAGAAGTTGCGTGTTTGTGTAAGCGGTTCTGAGCCGTCTAGATCCACTACTGCTATTCGCATTATTATTGAGACTGGCGTTGTTGGTATTGGACTGCGTGGTTGGCGAGAAATCTGGAAAACATACAACATAAATATTGTCAGTGACGCTAGATATGTTTCAATTTTGTTTAGCATGCATGCCGATGGGGATGGGGGTGTTGAAGTGTTGTTTACAGACCGGTCAATTCAAGGGTTTCGCCAGTCCGCTGAAATAATTAGGATGGTCACGTATTTATCAGGGTGGATACACTTCCTTGAAATTCGTTGTTTTCTTTGTGAACATCAACTTTCGTAAATCATCTGTAAATTGAAAGGAGGACATGACAAAAGCAAAAATATTTTGCCAAAGTCAATGCAAAGAAATGACACGGAAATTGATCTAAGGAAATATTTCCCACATTATAAAGTGTATTGTATTGAAATTTCTCTGCAATTAGTATGATATTACACTATTTTAGACGTTTATGGTAAAAAACCGATAGAAAAAAGGAACCGTTCTCAAAATTATAAAACATGTGTCTTTTTATTTATCCTGGGTTGCATTTCATGTGCTTTTTACTACTCAATTTTATGTTTACCTTGTTTATGATACCTAATTAATGAGGTTGAAAATATGCATTATTAAAGGGCATTACAAACACAGAAAAGATATCAAACTACACAACAATATGATAATAATGCACAAAGATTTGTTCGCAAACGCGTTGAACAAACGCAAGGTGGAATACTTTGCAGATATTCCAGAGACTGTCTGTGCAAGAGCGGAACGAAAAATATGCCTGAAATATCAATTGTTTTCGGTATATCAGGTTTGCTTGTTTGTTATACCGACTCACAATCCCCTTTGAAATATTCCCACTGCTGTGTAAGATGGGATAGTATTTCAAGGAGTAGAGTTGTGTAAGCAAAACACTCGTCAATTTTACGCGCGATACAAAAATGCGTTTTCCAGATGGAACAGACTCTAAGAGGCAAGACGGGGTTTGCGTAAAAAGTGACTTGACTTAGATATCACAAACGAACAATCCCCTCACGTTTTAAGTTTTTAGCTCTATTTTTGCTTATTCAAAAGATAGGGGACTACATATACGTAGTGTTTTCTTAATCATTAAAATATCCATTTTTTTTTCAAGTTGCTAAATTGTATAAAATATCTTTACAATGAACTTTCTTTATCTCTGAAATAAATTCTAAATCATCACTATTTATACTTTGTCCTGGCACCACAAACACACATAATCATTATCAAGATATATTTACCCAAATAAAAATAATACAGTATATATTTCTGAAGGTATAAAAATATGTGAATATACTTTTAGTTTTATAAAGTACATTCATACAAACACAGAGAGAAAACGTTGACTAAACTTTTATCGATATTTGTTGGTAAACATGCATACCGTCCCTCCTACAACAATTCGCACCTTCTCTACAGATCAACAAAATTTCAAAATGATCCAATATAATTTCGCACGACCGTTGCTCTGATAACATTTTATACATATTTACTGATCAAAACCACATACTGGTAAAAGTACCGGATTAACCCTATGACCAACTCTCATGTTTTAGAAATAAATTCAAATGTCAAATCCATCGAGATATCACCCAAGATAAAAGAGCAATACGCCCAACATAGCTTTTTCATACCGAAAAGTAAAAATTCTTGCTACTCTAGTTTTGTTTTTACAATCTACGTTCAGCAGCCAATATCGCTCCAAAGAAAGATTCTGTGAAAGCCATCATCGTCTCATATCTGACGATCGGCATCACAGACGGCTGCTCAGATACTTCTTATTGGACCTGCTTGTTGAAATGTGTTCCCGAGGTGAAATGCTATACATTGGAGAGAAAATGCGAGCCCAGCTATCAAATCTAGATACAAGTGTAGATAAGTTATTAGGTGGTGTTGTAGTTAATATTCTTAAATATTTGTTGCTGCTAAATGGGGTTTGATATTAATTATTGGCCTGGTATTAGTACTTGTTATATGAGAGCGTCTAGAAACGAGCAAGACACTGGAGTGAAAGTAATGTTAAGCGAGCCTGAAACATTCAAAATGGTGTCTTATGATATAAAGCTTACATACTTATTGTCAGCCAAAACAATCCCCACACATTCTATCGCTAAGAGTAACAGTTAATTCTATTCAGAAAACACACCCACCCACACACACACCCACAGTGATATTTTTATTAGCTACAGAATTTGAAAACTAATTGCATTTTTTTCCTTCCATTCTAAAACAAATTTACTAAATAATATAGCATAGAAATTTGCCCTCATGCAAGAAAAAATATAGAATCGAAATCTACCCACCCTTCTAATATATATATAATGTTTATATATATATCGAACTCATGTTGATTGCACCCACCCGTGCATCATACACTATGTTTATACACAGTTACTGAATACAAGACGTGTTTTAATTAAATCATTTTAAAAAACGGCATTTGATTATAACTAACAACTTTAGGATTTTAACACTTACACACTGATTGTTTTGTACATAAGTTACATTTGGATAAATGGTAACAATTCTAAAGATTAAATAGTAATACAGTTTATGTATGAATGAATATGTTTATCTTAAGTAAACAGCCAAATATGATTATAAATTCATATAAGTATGTATTTCTTTTTTAACCCTTTCCCTCATAGAGGACACCATGAAAAGACCTATGCAAACAGCATAAAACCAGATCAGCCTGCGAGTAACTGGAAATGAGGATTTTGTAATTAAATTTGGTAAGGTTTAACTGTGGTTTACCTACTGAGTGCGTCAAAATGAGTCTATATGAGGGAAAGGGTTAAATTTATATCAACTTATATGGAATATAAAAACAGTGCTTCAGAGGAGGGTGCTAAAAAGGGACGCTGAATCTTACTTACGTATCGGTCAAAAGTTGTATCATTTCAATGGGATGTATTACTCGTAAGTAAACATTAGCGATGAGAATATGAATAAATGATGTGATTTTTTTTATCTATTTCATCTTTGTGACAAATTCAAACGTGTGTATAGGCTTTCATCGTTCACGTAAAATATTCACACGTTTGTGTTCGAATATTGAAAAAGCTCTGCTAGGTTTTCAATATTGATGTTTTTAAATTAATATTCATGGAAATTCACTTAGTTTGTTAATTGCATTCGAAGATTAAATAATAAAGTACCATTCGATTATTAAAACAATATTATTCCCACGACATCAATAAAAGATGAACATGTAAATTCTGTCTTTTTTTCAGGAGTCGAAATGAATGGCATATGTTTGGATGGCATCATGGAGTATTCACACATCTGAAAGACTTGTCAGAGAACTTCTCTCGATGCTGAACACATTGTGTTGGGAGAGCCAGACTGCTTCACGAAATCTCCATCGTATCAACAAACATGTCAATCACATATCGTCAAATACTGACATTGTAATGAAATAATGAAGGAAACAGACATGAACATATGTTTGTTTCAAAGCCTGTCTCTCCTCATCGTTACCTCTACCCATATCTTGAAATTGTTTGACTTTAAGTTTATCATTTTTTCAATTCTTTGGGTTATCTGATATAAAAACAGGTTTTCAAGACTGAAGATAAAATCTGTGCAAGAACAGTATCCATTGTTTAATGCGATAATGTTTTTACTCTCCATAATTTACATTCTAATATTAAGAAGTGTCAAACTTGAAACAAGATAAAATGAATAACAAAGCAGAAATACTCACTGCTGATGCCCATGCTCTGATAACAAAGGCTAAAATGAAATGTTTCATTGTCATATTTTAACTTATGAATCCATCGATCAATTATTTTGAAACTTATCACACACGTTCAATCAACGGAATATGGTGATAACAGTGAAGCTACTCTCCCACTAGTCCTAAAAATTGTTTCTGAAATGTACATATCCTCTTTGTTCCTCATAAATTACCATTTTTGAAATGACATATCACATAGGTTGTGCTCGTTTTAGATTATCCCATGTCTTAAACCTTTATTCTTCAAGAAAACAACTTCAAAAAATATTTGGTGCACAATGAGTATTTTTATATTCCTTTCATTATGTTTACCAAAGTATTCTGAAAAAAGTGATGAAAATAGATATGGATTACCTATTTCTTTAAAGTCGATCATGTTAAGAACTTGTCATTTAAAACTTGTACTTATAGCTCTTCGATCTTTTTTAATATTGCTTTTCACTCGACAAGTCTCCAGGTACCATCAAATTATTCGTGGACTTTCTAACATGCACAGTTACATATAATATCTGTTCAAAGAATTCACCATCTCCTTTTACCATCACATCGGATTGAACTCGAAATAATCTATCAGCCTTCCTGATGGCATAAAATGTTTGACGTTTAGCTGACACCCAGAATGCGCTTGCAGACAATTTGTACATACCTCACTCGTTTGGTTGGATTACTCTTGACACGTAATGCATGATGGGAACATTAGACTAAGGATAAGTGTAGTAATTGCTGTGTGTTTGCGCATAACTACTTTACTGTATGATATAGAACTTCCCGATGCCAATGAGTTTTTTTCCTTAATCGATTGTTCTGAAGTACCTAAAATGATTGATGACGAATATGAAGAAAACAATATCACCGACATCTTTTTTACTTTCATTCATTGCAATACCACACCCATATATTGAAACAGTGCAAGAGCTTCAGTAAAATATTGAGACTCAAAATTACAAACACTCAACTAAAATAATGAATAGTTAAATAAAATATGAATAAAAAATAAAAGAAACACTCATTTAATTCATAGCAAGATCAGCGCAACACAATGAACCGAACAGGAACATGTATACATTGCCCTGATCCAGCAATGTAACATAAAAGCTGTCGTTATTATCGAAACGTTAGTTATCTATTTATTTTTTTGATAGCATACTATCAAACTTAGATCACTTTAGTCTAGACATGTTATTATTTTTTTATAATCTTGAAGTTTACAGATAATGTTCATGCTTTGCTGGTTTTAAGGATGGCCATACTGCAGATTTGTTAACATCTACTGTATATGTTTCGAGTCCATCATAGGGTGAAACAATCATAAATGGTATCACTGTAACGTGAAACAGTTACATGAAGGCAACTGGCAGGAAAGTGACTTGCAATGTGTCATTTATCTTGGACAATGTTTTTATCTTGCGACACGTTCAACTATCAAAATATCATATCCAACATAAGCTTCAATTCATTTAGAATTTCAAAGTAATTGACATAATGTCGTGACGTTTAAATGTTGACAGGTATTTGAAATATAAAGGCTAAAAGTACAGATTTAGTTTGCTCGTATATTATTTACTAAAAGCTCTTTTATCTTTAGGTTCAAACGAAAGTAATCATTTTTTGTTATTACATACATTTACGTGTTTGTATGTTTGTTTTAATTCTTAATGGACTATAAATGTTTTCAATATATTGTGGCGCGTCAGGCACTACATATACAGGTTTAATCCTCCTAAAGTAATATTTTCACACTGCGTGTACATATTTGTAGCTCTATTTCTTTCTGAACGCCTTAAATGTACTATTTTGTATTCATCCGCATATACTAAACCTCTGAAAGAAAATAGTCATATGAAGTTGCCCGACAGGTATCGAACCTATAACCTCTATATGCAGATTTCAGAAGATTTCTAATCTTATACTTTGACATTTGAAATTTATTACATTCCAACAGACAATTCCTTATCTCGTGTCCTAAATAAACTTATAAACTACAGATACATACAGATGGTCAACATTATTGTATTTCAAATCACCGGAGTAAGACGGGGACGTTTTTCTTATGAATGGAGTCCTGTTTTACTAAAAAATCATAAAATTCCCGCACTGTTGTATGAACGTGGACAGTCATATCGCAATCATCTCTCTAGTATTATGTTCAGCGATTGCATAACAATCTTCTAGGGCTTTTAGAGTCTTGGAGTCAGTCTTTGATCAATGACCCTAGCAGATCAGGTAATCAATCCGATAGCGTGGAAGCTCTGTACTGACTAGTTCAACTCCATGTGATCTTACATGCCTAAGCTCGTCAGTCTGCACATGGTGTCCTAAAGCCACATGTTCAGTAAACTATTAGTCAGTGTTCTATAATGTAACCCTTTTGGTAACAGTCCATTTCAGTGCAGTTTTGGTATCTGACATACCAGTAGGTGATACGGCGTAGTATATGGGTCAACCGGACAGGTGTAAAAAATGAATGGCAACTGCAAAGTTACTGTCTCAAATATATATTCAGTCGTTACTATATATCAATAATTGTAAATGTATATTTGCAACCGTTATTTATAGTTCCAACTTTATCTGAAGTATAATTGTAATTTGGTTAAATATAATTTCGACCCGAAATGTGCGCCATAAAGGTATGTGTCTGAAACATCTCATCGAGTGTTTTATATTTAACCCTTTCCCTCATATAGACTCATTTTGACGCACTCAATAGGTACCACATAAAGCCTGATCTGCAGAAAACCACAGTTAAACCTTACCAAATTTGATTATAAAGTCCTCATTCCCAGACCACTGAGGAGCAGCGAACAGCATAAAACCTGATCAGCCTGCGAGTTACTCGCAGGCTGATCTGGTTTTATGCTGTTCGCATAGGTCTTTTCATAGTGTCCTCTATGAGGGAAAAGGGTTAAACAGGAGAAATGACCGCATATGATACACACTTGTTAATATTGTTAAGTCTAGTAATCCGGTCTAATGTAACAATATTTTGGAAAGAATCCGGAAAAAAATGTGGAAAAACATTTTGAATCTATTTGAGACGAAGACATTATTTTCAATTCACTTCATGCAGAGAAAGATGTGGAACGTCAGACATTATCATTTTCACGTTCAACATACAGTCTGTTTTCAACTTAATTCTGACAAGGTTTCATAAATTTGAAGTAGAAGTTGTAAACTTCATTAGTACTCATCTATGCAGATTTTTATGCAAAAGAAACGAAGTGAAACAGAAACAAACCAAAAACAAAAGCGATGGCATATGCAATCATTTAAAGTGTCGAGGTACTATCTATTGCGAATACGAAGATTTGTAAATACTTCGCCGTGTTTTGTCGGTAGTCATGGTCCACAAGCAGAACTAACTCTGACACAATACATTATTGTACTAAGGTACAACCCCGTGTGTGATATGCTGGCTATACAATACCCAGGGTCACAGGGGTCCTGTGTGATTGAAAGCCCTCTGGCACGAAACCACCAGTTTCGGTGCACCCAGTCACTTCTCTTGTCGTATCACTAACATGGCTTATATTTCTAACAATATCTATAAATATCTACGACTGTAAGCCCTACTCCAGTTCGTCGTGCAAACACAATCGGGTGGAAAAATATGCAAAACATGGGGGTATATGTGTTGTTTTTTTTCATTCGTCTTTTTGTAAATTTTTTTTTGAAATGGTTTAAAATGTCACGTTTTTTTTAGCATTCAGATAACGTTAATAATCCTAAATCAGTTGGTGTAGTTATTATATTAAAAATCAAAGTCACCTTGAATAAAATATTGTTTTTGTGAAACTTTCAGAATAACAAAATATCATCAATCTCATGCAAGTGCAAGTTCAAAATGCCATTATTCTATCTAGTCAGTTTCATTTCAATACATATGTTATTTGCACTTGTGGTGAACCAAGTGACCAAATTAAAAATAAAAAAATCCTTGACATAGATCAACGTGCAACATCTTGAAAATGTTATAAACGTGTTTACAAATACAAACCTACAAAAAAGAAAAGAAATCAATAAACTCGGATTTTTTTGGGCCAATTTGAAGAAAAAAACAGCAAACCAACAGCAGCTGCGAAAACGAAAGAATACAATTATTATGTTTGTCATTATTCAATTCGATTTTTCCAAATAATCTTTCATCATGAATTCGAAATAATTTATAATACCAGCAGTAAATTTATATTGCGCAATTTCGTGCATTAAGATAGCTATGCGTTTAATGTATTTACCCGTCTTTACTACATATTAAACAGCTTTTAATGTTCAGTCAGACATAAATCGAAAGATAAGTTGATTACATTGATTAGGAATAGTTTGCGCATTGGCTTTACGCTCTAGTGATGGCAGATTTTAGCTTTGTTGGCCTATTGACTAAATCATACAGAGAGAGAGAGAGAGAGAGAGAGAGAGAGATGTAAATACTCTAGATTTTGTGCAGTCTGTGCAGTTGTATCATGACAAAAACAAATCTTCGAAATCGCACATGAAGACGCGGCAGCCCCCATTATATGAGATATAATAAAGATAGGTTTTATTTTCACTTAAAATAGCGCTTAACACAGACTCTGTTTTTCTTTTTATCCCTGATATTTTACAAGTACCACATACCACCATCTTGATTAAACGATCAAATCAGTTTTATATAGCATTGGTAATGGTATGAAAGAGGCATATTTTTGATAAGTTTATCAACAGAGGCAGCACGCTTTCTTGTGCAATGTCACATGAAAATAAACATTTGAATATGATTGAGCGAAATTTTATATCAGTGTTGATTTCAAATGCTGAAGGGTTTGCTAAATGATTTAAGTATCTAATTGTCTAATAAACTTAAGGCCATTAACACTCACATTGCAAATCATGACACAGTAGGTGTAATTTCACCCATGTGATTTACGACTTTTCGATTTTGATATCTTAATTTTGTTCGCATTACCCTGATAATTGTTCACGAGCTTCACGGTAGGATTATGGAGTCGCCTTTTTTTTGCTTTGCAAGGAAATTAATCGTGTTCATCTTGACAGATATCTCAAAATCATTTTATTTTATCCTTAGTTAAAACAAAAAGCAACAAAAAAGCATTCTTGTCATGTTTGTTTATATATAGAAATCACATGCATCGTTTTAAGTATTTTATGATCATTATTCAGAGCGTGTGTTTGAAATTGCAAATTAGTCGCGTAACATGGCATTAAAAGTGCTTAGCATTATTAATAACACATGGTGGATATTTGTAACAGTGACACTATGTTCATACAAAATTTGGAGTTCCCTGGCGATAAAATTGTTGACATTACTAAAATTTATTTTCATGAAAAGATATGTGAGAATGCTGTATTTGAAACAGATATTTCGTTTTGTATGCTTAAGAAAAACTTGAAGAAAATTTACTCCTGTGTGCTCTGTCTTGCTGTTCAAACATCCACTGTCTCAGTTTTATCAAAGCTGTTTAATTTACAGTTTTGTCTGTCTCCCTAATCCCCAGATATAGAGTTTTCTCAATAATTTATTGTCTTCTGTCCTCGAAGGATTAGAAGAAAAGCAAATGGAGATACGTAATGTGTTTTTGATGCACTCCTAGAGCGTTTATATCAAGGACTTACACTTAACATTGTCTTTTACTAAGTCATCTGGGAGCAGCATCATACGAATTCCGAAATTGGCAAGCTCCGTTCGAAGAATATACCATTAGAGAATTTCTTATATATCCAAGCAGAGCAATATATCTTTGATTAAGCTGGGTATGTATATAACATTCTTGCTCGTATAGTATTTAACTTTTAATTAATGAATTCGATAATATTGTGCCGAAAAAGTGATGTCGACTTCCTTCTGCTTAGACATCGTGGTCAAATTGGATTTTCGATTTCACCAAAATGATACGTTCTTTTGAAATGAAAACACGGAGTTAATGACTACTTTTTAACATACCCCTCTTCCAAGAATAGATGCATGAATGTCGATAATATGAATCTGCCGGTATATCAAATCTCTTTAAAAAAATATTCTAACTCAAAATTAATAATTTCAGCAACTGCCTTTATAACCCAAGGCAAAAAAAGAAGTCTTGCATTGTAAAACACATATATAAAAACTATAAAAGTATTATAATTCAGGGAAGGGGGTGGGGGTGTCGAAAAGTATCCGGAAAGTTTCTCTGTAGTCCCTAAGGGGAGTATATCTATATAAAATGAAACAGAATAGGGGGTTTATTTTTGTATATGCATGTCAAGGCTGTTACTATAGCACCGTGTACATATGGTGACATTGGTTCTGTGTAAATATATTTCGTATTTAACCCTTTCCCTCATAGAGGATACCATGAAAAGACCTATGCGAACAGCATAAAACCAGATCAGCCTGCGAGTAACTCGCAGGCTGATCAGGTTTTATGCTGTTCGCTGCTCCTCAGTGGTCTGGAAATGAGGATTTTGTAATTAAATTTGGTAAGGTTTGAGTTTGGCTTTCTGCAGATCAGGCTTTATGTGGTACCTATTAAGTGCGTCAAAATGAGTCTATATGAGGGAAAGGGTTAAAAATATCTGGATGTATTAATGTCCTGAAAACGTAACGCCGAACAAGAGAACTATACATGTCTTGATAGGGTTTTTAGCCGAGACGATGGCAATGGGCTACTTTTAATTGTTGTTATATAAAATGAAGTTTCACGAAGAGATGCCGTGACTACAAAGAGAAAATAGGAATGGATAAAATTGCGTATATAAAATATTGGCGATAAAATGTCCATCCATCGAGTAGTTCTTTTATGTCATTTGAATTGCTTTCATGTTATTGACACACCACTAAGGGTATATATCTAAATGGTGTATATGATACATTTCATTAAAACAAATGGACTTGTTGATAAATAAAATAAGTAATACTCTAGATATATGAATAGAACGATTTGTCCATCTTAAATAAAACATATCTGGTATTACAAGGGTGCTAGAAATCTTGACTAATATGGTCAAAAATGGCTTTCTGTGCAAGTGTTGTATTGTATTTAGCTGAGACAGACGGCTTCTTTCGTATAACTATTGCAAAAACGTTTCAATTTCAAGTTGTTGATTGCTGTAATCAATAATAAGTTCATTTTTAGAGATGCGAGATCTGCTTACATATCTCTAAAACAAAAACATTCATCTTGAAATGGGTGTATATTCATCAAATATTTGTGCTTCCTTATCAGAGACACTGATCAGCAATCAGACTTGGTAGTAGTGAAATTCAATTAAACTAGCAAAACCATGGATCTATTTTCAACCGAGCGAATTTCCCCGTGCATTATTTATAGACAAGTCACATGTAAAGGTTTTCAGCTACTTTTCAGAGCTTCAAGCGCCCACAAATTTATTTTATTGCCCCATTTAATGGCCGTAAACACTAGCAGTGTATATAATCGGCCATTATCTTTGAACCGCCATCCTCATACAGTATATACCGTAGCGAATGCTCGTTTATGTTTGATAGAAGTGATAGCGTATTATCAATCTAATTGAGGTCTAATTCCAAGACAATAAAACGCAAATAAATGTCAGTAAGAAAATTTATTGGTGGCACAATTTCCCTCCGTGCTCCAGTCGCCATGAATGAAAAACCGTTTGACAAAAGCGGTTGAAATAAAAACCTCTCTCTGGATTGATTCAATGACTAGAAAGTTGCCACGGTGTTTCAGAATGATGTAGTAATCGCGACAGCCTTCTCGAGGATAAAATGATTATCTGAATGCGAAACACATCTAACATCCCTTAATATTATTTTAAGTACAAAATTTATGAATGAGTCTAAAATGCCGCCATGCCGTCGAAGCATTTTCCCATTTGTAAACATTGTAACAAAAGTTAAGAACATCGAAGCGGTAACCTTTCGACAGTCATGACAGGTCATGAATGAAAAACACATTTATATCCCATGGTGCTATTTCTTCTTTTCTATTTTTTTCCTTTTTGTTTTCTTTTGAAATTTCTGTCGCCCGAAAGCAATTGCTTGATAATGTGAGTATATCGTGTACGTCTTTTTTAGGGGAATACGACATAACTGAAATGCTATATCAGAACGAATGAATGAACGAATAAATAAATAAAAAAAAAAAAATGTTATGCATATGAATGATTCGTATCGGTTAACTGATAGAGAAGATAATGTTTTAATCAATTTAAAATATTCACAACTAAACAGCTTTCCGCTATGAAAAAAATATAAATGCTATTTCAAATGGCAGATATGACAAGATAATTGACTAACCAATGAAACTGTCAGAAAGAGTTATATACACCGATTGCTTATGTCTTCTGTCCATTGTGTGGCTCATGAAGTCTCAAAATATGTTTTCATGTGTTTTTTTTAAGAAATTATTTAAAATTCTTATGAATTGTGCGAAATAGTATATAAAAAAATGCATTGTGCATTTAGTAGTACGTTATATATGCATTCATCGTTTCAGTGGAGTGAAATCCCCCCCCCACATGGTATTCTTAGATCCTATCTAAAGTAAATATTTGATATTTGATATTCATTTGCTATATTTCCTTTGTGAATAAAATGATAAATATTTTATAAACTTTTGATTATATACTTCACGACAAACTTAAATTTCCATTTTCAAGGTTTTACAGCTTTGTCAAATAGTTTGTTGTCATGGTCATTTGTTATTATGGGAGACTCGAAAGACATCATACAAATGAAAAAAAAAACTTACATGCGAAATACCTAGATAGTTTGTGGATTAAATGATATTTTATGGACTGCTTTTATTTACCAGACTGAAACATTCGGATGAAGTAGTAATGGAACACAATCATATGCATTTCCCAAAAGTAGCATTCATACATTTATTAGAAAAATGGATACTTATATATGATATAGATACTGATCAAATATTCAATTTTTAAAAGGTTTCAAGTTAATGGAAAAAAGCATGAATTTTGTGAGAATATTCAAATAGCGAAAATAGCACCTTAAAAGTCAGAAATATATATAGAAACGAAATGATAGAGTAACCGTCTGATGGCTGTTGTGTTGGTCTTGCAGACATTTGGTGACAATGTACAAATAGATTCCTACAAAGATTATGTTAAGTTCTCAAAGTATGAGGAGATCTCTGAACAATTTTGATGGGCCCGCGTTTTGTGCCTCTAGAAGCCATTTTATGTCCGGTGTCAAAGAGGGAGTATTTTGTTGCGTTATCTGTAAAGGATCTGCTGTGTATTTGACACAACAATTAATGCAATTACGAAATTTCATTGTCTAGACGCACGGAGCGTAAGAGCCGTATTCATAACACATCACGTTGAACAAAAACTGATATTTGATACAACAGTATGTCAATACCGACATTCGGTTCCCGCTCTGTCCTAAAAGTAAAAAAAGCTAATGGGTTTTTGTGTTGTTGCATAATAAGCTTACAAATATCGGAGTATTCTAAACAAAATAAAGTTCAAACACATACAGTAAACGATTTGATCATAGCATTTTGCAATTACCTCATGCCTAGACACATTGAGTAAAATATCATTTTCAAAATCCTTTTCAGATTTTACTAAGCCCAGTCCTTTACAGGAGAGATTAAGAACTGAAATAATACTGACAGTTTGTAAATAAAGTGAATACTGACTATTTCCTTATAACATTTTTTTTGGTAATGTGAATGTTAACTTGTACGATTACATATGTATATTGAATAGTATATGTTAATATAAAGTTCTGTTATATTATGTAAATATTCATCGACAACTTTGTCTTGTTTCCTTTTTGAGTAAATTTTTGTGTAAGCAATGGACATAGCACGATACAACTTTAATAAAGGATAGGCTGTTTTATATTAGACCTTGTAAATGCTAAGGTATGCTACGTGTAATGCAATAGACGACTTGCCGTATAAAAATTCACAACTGTGTTAGTTTCAAAATGTCTGTCTGACGGGGCATAAGCGTAATCTAGCACGCGATACGATTAACAGTCCTGATTATGGTTGAATCTGGAAGAAGGAAAAAAAATGCCTCTTGCAGTTTACGTATCAAGTCACGAATCATTCTCGTACCAGCCTGTGCCATGTGAATGTTTGAAAAAAAAAATACCCGAGGTATTTTACAAAACGTTGGCATATGACGATAATAAATGGGTCAAACACCTTTTTTTGTGCGCCGGGTACCGTATTAAGTTATTGTATGTAGTTACAAAAAACATTGCATTATACACATGTTAAAAAATGCACCGAGTGAACGTTAAAGGGAGGTAATTGCTTTCATTGTTAGGATTTAATTTTAAGGGATAGTGAGTTAGAGTTTCTCCAGCGCCTTTATTGCCCTTATTTCTGTTTATCGCCAGAAGACTAACGAGGACATTATTATTTTTCATACTTGTAGGTTCGAACCACGTTTGGGACAATGATTTTTCTGCATCCCAAGCGCAAATTTACCGTTGAAAAGGAGTAGTAAAAGTTGTGAAAATAGGTCAAAACAATAAAAGAAACCCTTATTTTAGATATATCCTCTGTATCACCATGACGTATCATATCAGTTTCTTTTACTTTAATCACATAACTTTGAAAACACAGTAAGAAACATGAATACACGTAAAAACATAGTCTCCCGTGATTTTGCATTAATATATTAGCATGGTGTATACTTTATTACAGTAACATCATGATATGTCTAGCCTACAAGGTCAAACAGTACCAAATTGCACAACCAAAGGACAGAATAACAAAACATAGCCTTAAAACTTCTGAAGATAATTATAATGTCTTCTGAAATAACAAGAGATCCTTCAAATATAATTGTAAAGTTCAATGTCAAAAAATAGATTTTGATGTCAAATTCTCTCTCTCATTCTCTCTCTCTCTCTCTCTCGCATGCGTATAGGAAACATTGAAATGTAAATAAAACTCATTATAAAATTTAACTGATAAAGGATTGTTTAAGCCATGTCTGTGTTGCAATGTTCTTTTGTGAAACCAAAACAAACATTTTGTATTTTCAAACTGCAACCCGCCTTAGCGTTAGAATCATATGTGGGCAGCAGAAAAAAAACGCTTTTTTATTTCTTTAGTGACGTAATTACGTTCAGCTAATTACTGATGGAAGACCTCGAGTCACCAGGAAAGAACCACCGGCCTAACATTGCCACCCTAAAATCCAACTGGCCAGGCCAGGAGCTCGAACTCACACCAGCGAGAGACCAAGTGACAGTAAGACATCGACTAAAACCTTTGTGCCACTGGGGTTCCCTTGATAACAAATAGTTATTCTTTGTTTACCAAGAAACAGAGCATTATCATAAAAAAACTGAGAATTTTCCACTGTCACTGATTGCATACAATCATAATAAATAGTCTATAATTAAATGCTTATTCCCAAGCCCAAAGGCTAGAGGAATAAAATGAAACCCTCGAGCCTTTTGCTGCAGAATGTCACGTGAACGGTATCCATCTATGAATATTTATGTTATCGTTCAATGTATATCCGATATAATGAAAACAAGAAGTTGTGTTATTGTGAAATAGAAAAAAATATATAATATCACCAAATATAAGCTGATTTACTCATAAGCTGATTTACCATTAACCCTTTCCCTCACAGAGGACACCATAAAAAGACCAATGCGAACAGCATAAAACCAGATCAGCCTGCGAGTAACTCGCAGGCTGATCAGGTTTTATGCTGTTCGCTGCTCCTCACTGGTCTGGAAATGAGGATTTTGTAAATAAATTTGGTAAGGTTTAACTGTGGTTTTCTGCAGATCAGGCTTTATATATGATACCTATTGAGGGCGTCAAAATGAGTATATAGGAGGGAAAGGGTTAATTAAGTGGATTAGTTTAACTCTTGATGATGAAAAGGCCATTTAAGAGTAACCTTATTGGAATGGAAATAATAATGAGTCTAAATAAACAAAATCTACTCGTATTTGTATAATTCATGATTACTTTTACCGACTACATTTCTTACACTGAGAGTCAGAAGGGCTCATTAGTCAGTATCAAATAGACACAATTAAGTTGAATGAATATGTTTGTTTGAGACAGGTTGTGTATATATACTGTACCAATAGTCAGAAAACATTCATAAACGACATTGAACAACGTCATCTAGGAGAAGATTTCTTATATTTTGTGAAAGGTTTTTATAAATATATTTTTATAAAATCTCATTGTTTTCATATTCACTCAGTTGGATATATTTCGGCTTGACATAACTTATAAATGCATAGCTGCCCTACATCACGTGCAATATCTTTCGTTCATAATTCATTTTCTTTAAGGCTACTTCCTTGTAGTTTGATGAAATTTCGTTATTTAGATACAGCTCAAATACAAACACATACTTTCTGTGTTTTCTAATAACAAAAAATCTTTCGCCGTTCTGGTATTCTGAGAGCAAGTCAAGAACATTTCAGTAACCGAAATTTGTTGCAATAACAGTCATAATAAATGACATTCTTTGTTTCTCCCCCAAAAATACAACACGCAATTTTTGACAAAAATAGTGGCTTGCTGACACAGTGCAATCCATCTACCATGCAATACGTGATATCCTATTGCAACATCTAACTGTTGATAGTAAAAAAAAAGCATACCACCGTGATTAAGAAACAGCTACGTGTTTTATTGACAGCTTAATAACTGTCACATGTCTATATATGGGGTTTGCTTGTTGTGTCAGGGAGTATTATAGGTAGTATTTTACATATTAATGTTCCAAGTTTTATCTAAATCACAACGTGGCTATCACTATGTCCGTAACGATTCCATTTAAATGGACAAGACCAACTTTCAATGAACATATTTCCTCTTATCAAATGCTTTCAAGTTAAGTTTACAGATTGCAATGGGTAGACGTAATCTTGTTTTTTAAAACGCCAATTTCCGTTTGTGTCATCAGAACAGCAATTTCTAATTTCTGTTGTTAAATTCAAATAATCAAATACTCTAAATAATGCCTGAATAGAAAAGCAATCTACATATGAACAGATTTGGTCCTCATTTAATTCAGTTTTACGACCCGCGAAACAAAGAACAATACGGAAAAGAAATAGTTCATCTATATCTAAAAACAAAGCAAATGAGGAAATGATACCGTTTATTTCTGGTAATTTCAATACATATAGTTAAAATGAATCTTTGTTATCTATGTCTAAATAAAAATTGAATGAAAGTATTCTATAATTACTTGTTGTTTGTTTGTTTGTTTGTTTGTTTGTTTGTTTGTTTGTTTGTTAGGTTTATCGCCCAGTGTTAGTATTTCAGTCATGTCTACTTGAGACAGATAAATATAGTGCTGCCACACTGCAATATCATGTTTAATGGTTTTGTTATGTTGCGGTCGTGGATCGAACCCACAAACTCCCGCTCCCGGGCGGACTTTCTAACCGCTCTGCCATAGGGGACGGTATTTCTCTTTATGAAACATGGTGTAACCCTGACAGATATAATGTGGCAGCCTTAGCCAGATACATGTACCATGTTTGTTACATCTTGCTGGACGTGCGAGGATGCAGCAGATCTGTTACTATAGCAATCATTGTGTCTCGCACATTCTTGAAGGTATCAAGCAATGTATATTTATATATATCTCAACACCAGAGGCAGATAGGCAGAAAACGATACTATAATAATTTTGTTTGAGATTATTGATTTATTCATATATTCTCTTAGTTATGCCATATATTTTTATGCCATCTTTTTATATACTTCTTAGCACTGAATGTAATATATTTCAACGGAAAAATAATATAACAAACAAGACGATCCTTTTGATTCTCAGAATTATATTAAGCTATTTATGAATTAAGAAATCATCAGTTTTAATTGCATTTCGTGATATGTAAGTGATCTAAAATGAATTTTGAGGTTGCTGCTTCTTACCTTGTTTACGTTAGTCTACTGACTGCTAAGTGTATAATTGTGTTTCTACCAGCACCATCTCGTGACGGAGACACTGGTGTTTGGCAATCAATATTCAGCCGTGCAAATGCCACGGACTTATTTGGTATTTGTACAAAGTCGAACAATTACCGATCTAATCGTGTCTCTGCATCAATATTGTATAAAGTTTAGTGCATTGATAAAATGTTTTGATTTTTCCTTCTGTCTCAAAATAAAGACAGTGGATGTTTAATTAAGATGTCCAGGAATAACTCGTTTATCCACTTTTAGCTGAGCTACTAGGCGGGTGTGTTCTGGGTATATATATAGCGGGTACATATCGTCTGCTTTAACTCTTACGTAGTGCATTGTGCATTACAAGTTTACTTTGTGTTGAGTTGAGAATGATTTGCAAAAATATTGTCATGTTGCTCAAACTGGATTCGTTTGTTCATATAAGGAAGTTTGATTGTGAACAAAATGCCGCAAACAAGGAACACGTTATATAAGAATTCATAAAACATTTATAAATACAGCAATCGAAATAACAATTGAGCCTAAAGCCTTTAGTTAACACGCAACAACTCGCCTTAAGATGTAGATACTTTTCTAAATCATAACTCTCGTATTCGGTTACTTAAATACTTGTTATCATCTTTGTATTTAAGTGTTTATTTGTTCTTTTTGCTTGGGGTTAACGTTTCACGGTATTACAGGCATGTGTTTAAGTGTGCATGTACAATATTATAGCCTCGAAATGACTTTAATACTGCCGATGGAACGTCAAAACTGGCAAATAATCGCTGTCATATAACACAATACCTCATTATTGTTCGAAAATTAAAAAATCAAATGCTATCAAGAATGATCAGTCTATTCTTATTTCCCTCTTTTCTTTTTCAAAATAGAATCGTTCATCATGAATGTTTATTACTGATTATATTGAATTAAGCTGATCTATATAGGTTGAAGAAAATGTTATGTGAATTACCTCGTATTGTCACGGAATTGTTATAAAATGCACAAACATAACGACCAGAATAATTGCAGGACAGATAAAACAGCATATTGTAAAAAATAATGATAATGCCCGACAGTTTCCATGTCATGTTTTTCATAATGATATTTTCTTGCTTTGTACTAAATTATACGAACATGTATACTGTAACTATACTTATGTAAAAAGCATGTTTGATAATTACACTAGTATGAACATTAGATAATTACATCAAAGTACTATTAATGATGCTTATGATATACGATATATTATGATCAGCGTTTGATTAACACGTTTTGCATTACCGTTGCAATGCAGATGATCAACGTCACGTAAGAGCTTAAACCTCGACTACGAGATGGCGGGGTCTGGCCAACCTGCGAACTGTGTATAAACTGTGCGATGATTTATGGCCGAAATGGACATGGGTCATTTTGAAGTAGTCAAAGGTAATCATAACATAGATATTAAACGTCAGACGGTCGCCTCTAGACCAAACACACGCGTACTGAACTGACCACTGCCCTTTAGACACCTCAGTACATGCACAATATAAGTAAATTGTAGGTTGATTGCTGAGAGAGAGAGAGAGAGAGAGAGAGTTCTTAGACAGTCAAGAGAGAGAGAGAGAGAGAGAAGAGAGCTCTTAGACAGTCAAGTTGTTTGATTCCCCCTTTTGAGGGACATAGTCCTTTCCCCCCCCCTTTTTTTGCTCTTATATATGTTTTTTTTTTTAAAAGGAATATATGATGGAAAATTCATTCCAGGTAAATAGGAAAAGATAGTGCAGAGTCGAATGTTTAAAATATGTTACACATGTGCGTTGCTGCTATATAATATGCATTTGTTATTCAGTTCTGTTCTGCTAAAAGTGTGATTAAGAATAAAATTTTAAAAATATTCGATTGAAATTAGAGATATATGCTGATTTCCCATTTTAATTTAATCTAATGGGGGAAATGATTTATGCTACTTTCATACTTACACTGACCGTCTTCGAGTGACCATAAGAACTTAAATATAATAGGATGAATTAGATAACAACCACAGAAAACATCAAACAAAAATGAAATAAATGTAAAATGAATAAATTGAAATTATACAAGAATTTCAGTATCTGGTGTTTTCATCTCGTACATTTATTTCTATTAAAACAAATGGACCACATATCAATTGATTGTCATTCTCAGTAATAAGACACACATATGTTACATATTAGATATGCATATATATGTCGCCAAGCAATATTTATTGCTTGTCATCATCACAGTTTGCTAATATATATCAATCAGTATCGATATATTATTTTCCCATTGGTATTTCAGTCATTTTTCCAACAGTCTCTAAGAAAACAATCTCCCATCGAGTCTAGACATCATGTAATTAATTGCGGTTTAATGGCCAAATCAAAAACAAAGTAAGTAGCAATAGGTCATAATGACCTAGTTTTCATGCCATGTTGAGGCTGTGATCCATCAAATACGGGGTAGGGGGGAGGAGAGAAGGGGTGGGGATGTGTGAAGTTGACTGATCGTCTGGACACAAGTCCACCTGATGGCCGCATTCCTTCTGTGTCAGAAGGTTTGAGTAATGAGTCAATATTTTACTGGGGATAAAACACACCAACATATTTAAATGTATCTGTGTATTTTAAAATTTTGCTCTTCATATACTATTTGTATTTATATTAATAAGTTCTATTCAGTAGGGTCTACATAGAGACCCTGTATTCAGTTAACTGTGAACTATGATAACCTAATGGTATAGTTACAATATAATCCGCCCCGCGTTTTTTTGTATAATAATTTAATCTATCCCCGTCAAACTCATTATTTATCACTGTTTTATGCCTTAAACTTAAGCACATTTGCAAATGATGGGTATATATTTTATGTATCACTTTTTTTTCTATATGAAATATTGCCATAAGAGTTTATTTTAATTACCACTTAAAAATTATTCACAAAAATATATGAGAGTATTAAATATAAATTATTAAAATCATCATCAGAATCACAAAAATTTGTTCTAGGGAAACATGCTACAGATAACTTGAAATGTCGATTGATTATTTATGAGATTTATTCATGCAATTTGAATTAGTTAAAAGACTTTTTTTGAAGCTGAAAGGAAATTGAAATACATAGTGTCATAAAATAGTGTGTTTTTTTCCAATGGCGTCATTTAATTTTTCGCTTCATTCATTTAGAACAAATACTTGTCGTGGCCTATCCTCGTTGCATTTCATGGACTTGTGATAGATAAAAATCAAAAGTAACTTTTAATAAAACGTTTATGAATTTAGACTTTTAACATAAATATTAGATAGAGAATCTGTCGTCTGGCAATCCTGTTATTATAATATCTTACCGTGCACATTAAATACATTTTACAATGTTTAATAGCCTATAAATGAAAATAAGAAACAAAGAAAATATGTATTATTTTAATCTAATTTGTATGGTTGCATATTTCTGCCAACCACTTATCCACTTAGCTTTGTCGAAACTTTTCTGAAAAATTGTCACATAGTCAGACCCTATCTGGCAGGTAGAAAATTTTCAAGTGATCTACTAATGTAACTTAACTGGACAAAACTGTCTACTAGTGCCCACTACTGGAAACCTCATATTCATTTAGGTTAACTGGATATCATGCTTTTTTCCCCCAGATACTTATGTGGAAAAAATGCTTGTTATCCACACAATTTAAATGAATAACTTGAAAAAAGGGCACGATATCCAGTTATCTTAAATGAATATATGGTTTGCAGCAGTAGGCACTACCGTATGGTCTAACGGTCTTTTTTGTCTTGTTTAGATACCTAAGAGGATAACACGAAAGTTTTCTACATGCCAGATACTAACTGAATATGTGGATTTTTTTTTTAGAAAAGTTTCGACTTAGCTAAATGGGTAAGTGGCTGGCAGAAATATGCCACCATAGGTTTGTCAAATCCAGAATTTGTGTTGGCTTCCTGTAAATATACACTATGCTGTAGCAGTTTGCATAGTATTCCCTTTTTATATTTTACTGTAAAATCATTTATCCAAAAATCTTATAGCACATAAATACATTATCCGTTTTGGTAATTCTTACATATTATCTATCCTATGCGCACGTGCAGACACAAATGCATGTCATAAGTGCTATTAAATTAAAATATTACTAGATATTTTTGTTTTGAGTTTATATGAAAACCGCGTTTTGTTCCCGAATTAAGTGAGGCATTTTAATAACAGAAAATTTTATTAAACTTTATTTTTGGAGTAAGAAAAATAATCCGCGATATTTGTAGTAAAGGAAATCCTTCACGTACCATTAATTTATTAGTAAAATACCGGGTATATCAAATCAATGCATGGTACCTCCTTCGGTTAAAAAATAAATATAATTAATGAAAATTATAAAATGAAGAAGAAATCCTACACAACTTATATTTGTAAATGAATTTATTCGTTTTCTATCCTGACCGATGATTTTGATTTTTTTTTTTGACATTAGCTATTGCTTTTTTATATTGATTTAAAACCACTCATTTTTTTTATTCTGACATCTTTGAAAAATATATTTTCAGAGTATCACTCAGTATGAAGACTTTCATTCTACAACTGCGAACGTTCGGTGACAGTGAAATAATCGGCTCGTTTAAATAAGCTAACTTGTCCATATCTTGTAGAAGTGAAAGTAAAAATAAGTAATTCCTCCGTTCATTACAATGATTTGCAGCGTAAATTTCCTGAAGCCATATTACTGGAGTTAAATGTTAAAATGCTTAAAGTAACTGATATATTTTCTTTCTAATAAGTGTAAAATATTTTTAATGCATATAGTACCTTAAAACAAAATGTATCGTAATAAGCATTACAATGATAATATTATAAGATTAGAAAATAGGATCAGAACAATGTTTATCTTTTCCCTGATTAATGCAGAAAAAAAACTGTTAAGGAAACTATGCACACGATCCGCGAACAATTTAAATCTAGCTTTAATAAACGCTTTAAGCTTGGGTAGTCTAAACTTTGAAATGAAAACGTGATAATTTGAAATTTTGCCTCGGTAAGGTTGAGATTCATTAGCATTTTAACTGTAGGCAAGGGACCTGGCCGAGTTCGAATAGTTCGTACTCTCAACACACAATAGTATCCTCTGAACAGGACAAAAATATAGGTAAATATATGTACACAGTATATGTATGTGCTGTTAACATACCACAGCAAGACATATACATGTATACACGAAAGGCGGTCTATATTTACACACACGTGTTTACCAAAACAAATCATTAATCACTGAAAATTTAGCGTGCACTTTCTTGTCATCCCATATCGATAATTGAAACTTGATTGACTATCAAAGGAAAATGGCCAGGGCAATGCGGTGTATGATTTATGATACAAATGGGATAATAAATAGGATAAAAACGTAATTTCGATTAGGACAAGCGTGTAAGAAAGGGACCAGTCAATGAGACGTCGGAACAATCTCGTAACTCATTTGCAATCGTGTGTTAACTAACACGATTTGTGAACAAGCTGTGTCTTTTGTTTTCCGTGTTGTCTAAGGCTGTATGCCAGGCATGGCTGTCTTACTCTATTGGCATGGCAATTATTCATCTGCACATAAAATTTATCCAATATCAAATATCCGGAGATATCTATCTTACCTATATCAGGCACAGTTTGAGGCGCTTCCCCTTTCCGCATGGGCTTCTTTTCCTTCATCCAGGCGAAGTCATTGTATTTTCCTCCGAGGGCATTATCCGGGCCCTCGGGCGTGCCTCCGTGGGCTAGATCCCCACGTGAGGGCGAAGGGGGCAAGGCTCCATTGTACGCCTGGCAATAATTTGTTACCACATCCGACTGTGGATTGATGGATGAAGCTGACAGTACCTGATTAATGTGAGGAACGCTCGTCATAAACTCGGCAATGCATGGCTCACTGTTAATAAATCCCGACTCCCGATTGTCACCCATTTCAGCAAAATAAACTCGAGCAAAGTTGCTTTCATTCAAGTATATATCCTCCACACAGATGTTTATATAAACTAAGTTTTAATTTCCCGCATTAAAGTTGCACGTAAACACAAAAAATACGAATTGAAATTCATTTCCATTTGTTCTGCGCTGACTTGTTTTGTAATTTATGCATTTTTCAATCACATTTGCCGATAACATGTCGGGCTTACATTAAAAACTACTTCATAGTACGCCGTGCAATCAAGTCTATCGCAAAGACTGACATGTCACGTGGTTTCAAGCGGCCAATCCTGTTCGACATATGCTTCTATTTGACAGTTCGCCGATAAGTAGTACAGAGAGATATTGCGGTTTAAACGTAAATATAGATTTTTTCTAATAATGGGTAGAAGATAATCGTACCTACATGCAAGAGTTGTTATTTTTTCGATACGGATGGACGGATCCCGAGATCTTTTCCCTGAGTGAAGCCTGTCCCATTAAAAATCATATCCATATTAAAAATCTCACGAAAGCCTCCTTAATGATTTCTTAATGAGATCTCTCTCTCCGGCTAATATTATCGTAATTTTTCTTTACTTGTCAGAGGAGTTTCACAAAGCTCACCCATCATTTGTTTTCCCCTATTTCAGATTTTGAAGAATATTTTTGCCGGTCATATCACGGAATACACGTGACCAGTGTCCACTGTACGGAAAACACGCGTCAACCTGGGTAGAGTGTTTAGCTCATCAGGCATTTTTCGCCAAGAAACTATATTTTGTTAGATGATACTGTGGAATTTACAAATTACCGTCAGCTATGCTAAAACCAATAAATTAATTTGGGTTTTGAAATCGGACACCTTGGCCGAATATGTAGTTGGCCATTTTGGAACGGTCAGTTTAAAAATTCGTGTGTCGGAAAAATTCAAAAGAGGGTAATTTTACTACAGATAAACAGTGGAATAAAAACGAAAAATAACTGTTTCTCGGATATATTTTAGAATGATTATAGAAACGAAAATGTGCGGATATGTGTGCTGTAAATTCGGAATGTGAATTGTTTTCTGTTGTTCAGTATTCGGGACAATGGATTAAGTGAATTTTCATCAATAAACAGCGGCGATTGGCCTTTGATGAAATGGATTTAATAGGCTGTGAATGTAGTCATTTAGAACATCATAGTTTCTAATTTACATATTTATTGGAGACCACTTGACTCTGACGGGGTAATTCTTTGTTTATGGGCCCTTAAAGGCCGGCACTGTATAAGTACAGATAGGTTTCAATAACTACAGATATTCACAGGCCACTAGCGACAGAAGGGGGTCACTTTGGTTTGACCCCGGCCGAAGTTGACCCCTGGTTAGTGAACAGGAGGGGGTCAGAAGAACATTATGGAACATTATGGCGGTCATTTTGTCGCCACATGGTGTCTTTAGGGAGCTTATCATTAAAGTTACATTACATTGAGATGCCGCCATGTCCACTAATGTATTACATCAGGTAATTGTCGTCGCTAAGTTTAGAATTTACGCTGAAAAAGTTGTATCATAATATTCAAAGTTCAGTTTTTATTTAGATAAATGTAAATTCTAAATAATAATAATAATAAAATTAGAAATAGAATAATGATGATACTGATTTTAAGTTTATACATGATGATGGTTATAAAAGGTATCAAATGTGCATGTTTCTCTGTTTGGTTTATTTTATTAATAGTACCTTTCTTCTAAATTCTTAGCAATTTTGTACTTTCCGAACTAAACAAATTATGTTCTTCCGGCTAAGAATACTGTATATTAAGAAGATTAAAATATGTTTGAATACGTACATAGTATATAAAGATGAGATAATACACCGAATGATTCTATAATCATTAAAATACAGTGCGTTGTTTATATTAAAATAAGAATAGTTTAATATGGTACTTTTATTAAAGAAAAAATTAAAAATAAATAATTGACTTTGAAAATATAACTTTTTCTCATAAAACAAATAAAAACAGCAAAAAAAAAAAAAAAGAAAAAAAAAGAAACAACAAAAAACGAATAAAAATAAATAAATAAATAAATAAAATGGATACATGGATACTCACATCAACGTGTAGTAAATCATAAATAAATTACGTAAATGTCAGGTAGAAGCTTTTGACATGATGAAATGTATAGAAAACATTTAATGAGATACGAACGTGCAATGCTGCTTATATCACTCTGTTATATACAGAAGAATATGTTTATAAGAACATTTTGAAATATAAACAATTAACGTAAAAGAACATAATTAAACAACATACAGGAATAAATTCAGAGTTTGCTAAAATGATTGATTTTCAAGAGGTATATATATTAAAAAAAAACAACATGCAAATGTTAATTATGGATTTCCTTCCAGTGAATCATTAATTCAAATTGAAAATAAGAGGTAAAACTAAAAACTCTTATTCAATAATATAAAATATAATAAAATGAGGTTGGAAAGAAAAAAAAGCGTAAAGAGAAATGACTTTCTATATGAATTGATTGATAATTTATAAATCTATCATTAGATTTCAGTCCAACTGGGTCACTTTTCAGGCAAATCTCCATTATCGGTCAAGCTGAATGTCTTTCCTATGATGTATTTTTTTTTATTTAAGTCAACAAGTCATTCTGCTGTGTTTTATTCAGCATCTCAGCTCGGCTGTCGCCCAGCCTGGCGGTGGCGGTTTTGACAACTACCGCAGAGAGTCACATCGGAAATGAGACATACAAGTATCATAATTAAAACACAAATCTGTTTCCCTTTGATGTATTTGATCACTGCCGACAAGAGCGCGAGATTGCATACGTTCTAAATGAACAAACCCAATGGCTGTCTTTGGCAATCTCAGCAGGATTCAAAATTTATCAGCCGAGGAAAATTCGTTAGCCCCTGTTACACGGGGCGCTAACTTGTGACACAGGACAGGGTATTCCAATTCAAGGCTGGAAAGGGCTGACATTCAGAACTCACTCACCTGGAAAAAATTATATTTGCAATTTACATGCTTGAAGTGTTGATTAGTTAATACTTGCTTTGATATCATTCGGAATTTTGATTTCAAACGTGTTTATTTTTGACAAGGTTATTCCATGAATAAATTTGTGTAGAGTTAATTTATTTTTTTTAAAATTTTATGGCAGTGTTCGTTCACAACTTTCATTTATAAAACTAGACAACATCCAGTATATATTTATAAAGGCAAGCATGACGTGAACATATGTTTGTAAATTGGGCTTCATTTATATTCACGGTTGGATTTATCTAAATTGTATATGTTAAATTACATGTTTAGTATGCCATTTGAGATACTAGAAAAGAAATAATATAATAAGAATAATTTTTACATAGGTTGTAGCCAGTAGACGTTTTCTAAAAACTTAAATGGGATACCTACAAACATTTGTATGACTCAGTAAATAGATGTTTAAGTAAATTATGACAATAATGTTAGTCTTATATGAAGAATAAACAGTACAAATCAGTATTGTCAATTATGAAAAAAAAAAAAAAAAAAAAAAACGACCCCCCCCCCACAAAAAAAACAACAGAGATTTATTGAGAATAATTTTAAGCACTATTTGTTTGTATTAAGCATATAAAATATTCCATATGAAATATGTATACATATTTTTTAAAAAAAAATAAAAGAAGATAAAAAAAAAAAAAAAAAAAAAGATAAATATATAAATTAATTAATCGATAAATAAATAAATCTGCCGTGATAGATTATGTGAGCTGTCCTATTTTTATTTGATATGCGTCTCGACATGATAGACATTTATTGCCCATAACACATTTGGCATATGGGCAATAAGTCGACACTGAGATAACAAGATGTCATAAATCATCCATTTTGCATCTAATTGAGAGATTCGGGAACGTCCTCTCCTCGTATAGAGCGAGTTATTTCATTGTCGATTGTTATTTCATGTACAAGCGGTATTTATGATAATATTACAATAAATAAATAAAATTTAAAAAAAAAATGAATAAATTAATAGAAAGATAATGCTGATTTTCGATTTGTATGAAACGTCGAAACTTTTTTACATATTAAAAATGACATTTTTATTTATAACAAAACATGTTATACTGTATAAATAAATGGAAAATTAAAAAAAGAGGAAAACTTAAAGTTAATATATTCGTATATTTGATAATATGGAACCGTTTCTTTAACATACTCAATTTTATTGTCATTTCTGCTTAATATTTTTCATTGTGTTCTGTTGTAATGATTAAATGTTACCTTATAACTAATGCACATATATTTTCACACACATTATTTTTACACATTGGTACCTCTCCGAGATATGTGTATAAAATATCTTTAAAAATATTTTTTAACACATATCATATCTAAAAAGAAAAGAACGTGAAACAGAATCACTATCATGGGACAAGTCGAAGAATATTTAACGTTTGTTCAAAAATAAATTCTATATAAACAAAATGCGGTAAAAAGATATGAGTAAATTGAAATAATTTACTTCAATAAATTGAAATTATGTTAACGTTTTATACATACGATAAAGGAGACAATGGGGGAAACAACAACAACAACGAAATGTATGTGCCTAATTTATTTCAGAATGCACATATACAAAATATATGTTAACACACTTTAAATAGGTTGTAACGTTCAAACAATAATCAATCTAAAACAAAAACACGTTAAGTTTAATATCATCATAAATAAATGATGGAAAAAAAGGACATATGTGGGCATATGGGCCCTAAGGGGAAAATGTAGAGTATTTTTATCATGCAGGTTTTGCCACTGTGTATTTCCCTGCGCGTGCAGATAAAATCTAAAACGAGGCTGCTCCCTGGTCCCGCCATCTTCCCCTGAAACAAACAGAGCTCGTCTGATTTCATATTTTAATTCACGGATAGAGAGCAGTTTTCTATTTATCTGAGGATGCGTGTTTATTAGTGTAGACATTTATTCGATGTATAAAAAAGCAATTCAAAGCTAGTGGCCCGAATCTACCAGGGGACGTTCAGTGTAATTCTATATTGTTTACAATAATTAAAGGCGACATAAAGCTGTTCTCATTGGTCGAGGAAATAAAATATGACCGCCCTATTTTGCTTGATAACCATCTCCCCTCCCCCGGTCCCGGGCTTTAGAAATTAGTGACGGGACTAAACAAGACAAAAGAACGATTTTATGACCAAATATTCCCCTGACCTAGATTGAGGATGATTCAGGGTGAACTTATTTCTGATATACATGTATTTTTACATTAAGGTTTACATCAAATATTATAGGTGTATATTTATTTATATACATGTATGTACTTTTGACTGAATAATGTACATATAATTTATATTTTAATAAAACTATATGTAATTTCGAGTTCATTTCTTATATATTGTGTACAGAGAAAAATAATATAAGAGAGAGAGAGAGAGAGAGAGAAATGTTTCCCCTCTAGTGATTTTTATGTTTTAATTTTTGAGTCTCGAAACAAATAAATAACATAATTAGGTGTCAATTAAACGAAACTCACACATATATTGTGAGAGTAAATGATGCATTTGATATTGTAAAATACTTAACGCGAGCACCATCAAATAACATAACTTATCATTAATGTTAAATAACTTCCAAATTGACCTACTGACTGGCTTCATGTAACCGTCCTCACCGGCTGAGAAAACCCACCGTTGGAAACCCTAAGGCTCTATGTAAGTGAAACAAAAGCAAACCTAGTGGCTGAAAATAGCCATATCGCTGTTTCCACGAAGAAAGGCATCAAAGTCGCACAGCCGAGGGGGCAAAGTCAAAGTTTCATCCGTTTATTTTGCCGGATCAGCGTCTAAAGAATCCTTTGATATCCGTTGTGACAACGAGAAAGCAAACGAGCCTACAAAGTTTGCCCCACCTGAAATCTACATCTAACTGCCGACGGCAAAACCGAATGACGACAAAAATATGTTACCATCAGTACTAGTGACAGAAAGTCATCTTACGGGTACCTCATGTGGAAAGATATCAACGATATTGTCAATCAGAATTAAGTGGTCCAAACTTATCAACATCCATTTATTCATGCGTATTTCTAGCTGAAAGCTCTGAAAGTTTGAAAGGTTTCAAAGCAACCGGTCGCACAGTCAGTTATTTAATAATGAAAGTATATGTATCGGTCTAGCACCCCGATCATGATTATAAAAATGAAAGAAAAATTACACAGGTAACAGGTGAAAGTTCATGTTCTTTGATATATTAATATGATATAAAAGCTATTAGCCGAAGATGCTATTAAGGTGTGTCTTTTATCGTCGTGGACTGAGTGATCCGGTCAATATTTCATGGAATGTTTGTCTCTGTAATGTAGCGTCACAAATCGCAATGTTTCGGACTTAGGGCTGTACATTTAAACTAGCAACATATGCTCTTTTAAGACAAACAACAAAATGCATTCATATACATTTGTTCTATTAATAGAGAAAGATCAAGCCGAACTACCCGATAATATTGCCTGGTTTAGAGAGTATTTTTGATATTTCAAGGTCGCATTTCATTCCATGCTTTCGGTGAAAGGACTGACAAATATACAAAGGAGATAATCAAATCTTCAACAGTAGAGAGATATCGTCATTAACTAAGAAAGGATATACTTTTACCCCAAAAATAGGAAATACGGAAGACGCGAAATATATCTTGAAGAAAATAGAACATGTGTTATTTTTTCTTGTTAATTCGTATATATACTATCACTCGCGGCTTCATAACTTTGAAAATTTTGCTTTCTGTGACCTCGCGTGAATGGATATTCGATCTTTTATAATAAATCAACACATATCCTTCATTTATTTTACAAGTTGTCATTTAAATACCATTTTCATTAGTGCCGACGCCATAAGTGAAAAAAAAATCTATGGCCGTGAGTGAAATAAAACACGATCTCACATGAAATAAACAACACAGTTTTTCTAGTCTATTTATATATTTGTTTCTTTCTCCCTGTGGAACCTGAATCATCTGACGAGACGCCATCTTTATCGACACAACACAAAGTTTCTTTCAAATAGACATGCAGGAAACTTTTATCACAGTAGTAATGATAAAATCGTATCTCCTATTGTGTATGATATGATTAATTATTCATGAATATTTCACAATCTTTTCACCGTTTCACCGAAATAAGCTGCTAATTATAGATATACTCCGTAAATTGGACAAATTGATCAGTTAAATTCACGGATGAGGAATACTTCCCTTTCTTCTTTTTTTTCCTCAGAAAATAATTTCAATCCTACGTCTTATGTATACTAATTCCTCACAGAATGAACGCACTGTTTTATTCCTATTATTCTGAAATTCAATTGACTAAAACGATTATAATTACAAATGTACTTGTTCATGTAAGATTTTGATCGAATTTAGTTTAAAAATAAATCCTATTATGACCCCGGAGAACCACGAATAAAGAAAAGAACTTGTGGTTTGACCCATTTGTCACATATTTAGATTTTTGTATGTTTTTACATTCATGTGTGAATATCGTGAATATACATATGAATTTGGATATTAAGAAGATTCTTCTAGTAAGATCATATTTTTATTCTCAGATGTTAAGAGAAATCGCTATTTCACGAGTGGCGCGGTGAAAATACGTATTACTTTAAAAGTGTAAACAGTAAAATTGAAACTAGACACAATCAAAAATAAAGATAAGCAAATGTTCTATTTCTTTCATGCTAATTTTCGAGCAGTAAATTTCTCCCCTCATAGGAGATAACGTTATCTCTTTACAAGTTGCTAATTTTGATTTGTTTCCCCCCCCCCCCCCCCCTTGTGTATTTGTCAATTTTATTTTTCACCAAAAACATGGAATAAAACACACTAGTTTTCGAAATGAATGAAACCACCGGTGGGACAGAATCAACATGTGGTGTAAACTAAAAATCAACAGAGCGCCTGATGATACTGACAACTCGCTGTTGACCGGACGTTTGTCAAAATCATTAACTCGTTATCATAGGACGGGGTATTGGGCAAGAAAGTGTGAAAACGAGGAAATAATGAGGAGAACACATTTGTTTCGGGACCGTCTGAAGGACGCGAAGGACCCACGTTTGCAAAGATAAGCAGAGTCCATTGATGCAAGCTGAACTCTATGATGTAACACGTTTCTAGAAGTGGCAAGCTCTCCATGACTTCTGTTTTTGTCACTTCCGACTGACGGAAACAAAATAGAGAAGTAATTTGAGGGAGTGGATGAAATCAACAGCTGTGTTTAATTCCAAGGTCATCATCTGCTTCATTGTGAAACGGGCTGATAAGAAAATATTTCACTTTTTTTTTGTAGAAACTTGCAGGCGAAGACAGCAATTAACTATTAAGTTTTGGTATATATGAAATATGTTAATTATTGATATATCAATATGAATCAGTCAAGACAAAAATCATATTCATTGATGTGTACTGAATAAGTTTTATATCAGCTGAAGTCATCGCAGAAAATAGGATGCGCTCAACTTTTGCGCATCATAAAGGCACACGGACTCACATTTTCCCACTTATATATGTAATAAATATTTTCTTGTCCCGACTTTACTATGTTTTCGCTAATATTTAATGTTAAAAACATGTTTGTTTGTTTGCAAGGTTTAACATCCCACTGGCGGTATATTAGTCATTTTGAGACTATGTCAACTTGAGACAGATATAGTTCTGCCACATTGTAGTATCACGCCATAGACATGTAGCATGATACCACACCCAATCACATTATCCTGTAACCGGGTCGATCAGTCCTTGAACTACCTGTATACATGCTGAGCGCCAATCAGGGAGTTACCAGTATCATTTTAACGACTTCGGCATGTCGTTGTTGAGTATCGAACACACAACATTTCGCTTCCGTTATGGACGCTCCATCCACTCGATAGGCAGGGCGGTATAAAAAGTACATTATATGTCATGTTCATTCGGTTTCATAAAACAAAACAACAACAACAACAACAACAACAACAACAACAACGACGAAAACCCGCCTCTAGTGAGGATCGAACTCGGACCCGAAGTCAATGAAAAACACGACTTGCCTACAATCGCTTTCTAATTGGATGCTGCTTATCGTAAATTACGTATCCATTAACATGCATTATAAATCCGCAGACGATTAACTCTGCAATCAACCTTTTAACGTATTTTTTTATGTGTTCTTTGTCTTTCTTGACGATTTCTGGTTTTAGCAAATATTCAGCGTCTAGGACGACCATAAACCAATGTTAAACTCACCAGAGTTTGAATCCAAGAATCAATTACATTACAACCACTATTGCACTTTATATAGTGAAATAGGACAAACGCTGTGGACTCATCCTCTCATGGAAGGCTGTGTTGTTTTGTTTATTGGGTTTAACGTGCCACCGACAGTATTTTAATCTACATGAGGGTGATTTGCAGTCATCACGCAGTAGACATGTGACATTATACCACATACAACATCGGGGCCGCCAGTCCCGGACCTATCCTTATATGCTGAGCGCAAAGCAATTTCACATTTATACTCTTTGGAATATCGCAGCAGGAGATTGAACTCAAGACCTCCCGAATCCGTGACTAACGTCCAACCTACTCGGTCACCGAGACCGATTATGGAACCACACGATAGATAGATAGAAATAAATACGGTTATTTTATTTTAAACATTTCCTTTACGTCTTTTCGGGAACACATTTTACCATGTTGGACTAATTCTAGGCGGTTTGTCTTAAGTGTTACAAAACAATAGAATAGAAAATATGAAATAAATGATGCATCGTAGCCCCTCTTTTTAGACCTTAATTAAAAACAATGATGTAAAAGTCTATTTTTTTCTATCTGGTTTCACAGAAACAAGCGACACATACGTATAATAAACCGAAGGAAGTAATTATTGCTGAGTTGAATTACAATAAGCATTATATAGCGTTAGTTCTACGGTTGTTATATATCGTCAATCTTGCGTTTTCTTAGATTCATCAGACAGAAGATATTTAACCTACTGCTATTCACCTCGAGTTTTCAGTGACAACTTGAAACATGGAATCCTGCGCCCCTAAAAAACTGTTACCGTCTCGTACGTCAAATGCATCGCCTTTAATACGTCTTGTGAAAAACTTTTTTGAAAAAATATTTTCATCTTTCCAAACTTCCACACTATCATTTTTCTAATTACGCTGCTAATTTTTGTTTCACGTATCTCGTGTGTTATAAATCTGGGTTAAGTTTTTGTCCTAAGTCCGTGAATAGTAATTACGCGGGTCTTTCTCTGAGCTATTTTATGCAGTAAAAACAACAAATATGAATAGAGAAACCAGAGGATCAATTATATGGTAACTTCTTCCCGAAAATAATTACAAAAGCTTCAAGGGAATGCGTATTTAAGTGTTTTTTACTACAGTCAATTTGTGTTTACAGAATATGATGTAACAGTTATCCACGAAAACTTGATCCTCTTACTGACGGAACTGTTTGAGTCACGCTTGTCGTACTATTACATACAAGTTTCTGTAAACACTAGTGTTTTCCGCATACGATTACAGAAGGAACACATCATAGTTGCAGAAAGTTTCCTTTAATTGTTGAAATTGGTAAATTAATCCTCGCAAGAACATAATGTATTTAATGGGTATTTAGTGAATAATATGTGTATTCGAACTGCATTGGTTGTGATAGGGGAGCATCATTAACATAACGTAATATATCATTTGTTAAGCATTTAATGTTAACAAAACTTAAAGTTAAAAAACACAAAATGATATAGTGAGCGTGAATGTTTGGCGGAGAATGCATTTATATCATAAATAGTTAAAACATCATGCTTGTGGCCTTTGTTTATTATAAATATTTACTTAGATTGATAAAAATGTTAGGGAAATAATTCGACATCACAGATTACATTTTTGCTTCGTAAGAGTATGAAAAAAATTACTGCCTGCGATATTATTTCCTTAGCTCACTGAAATTTGGACACACTATCAGACAAGATACTCATTTCCAATGACGTTTTTTTTTTTACATCAAGTGGATATTTTATCTGATCGGGAACTGTTATTCTTCAAAACATGGTCCAACTTTGAAACCATTCAAAGCTGCAAAAACGTCTTTCCCAACTGAAATAAAAAACATAAGTTTAGACTTTTATATGATTTCAAAGCACATCATATTCGCAAGCTCTCGATATTATTCTTCTGAATAAAATGCAAATATTTCTGGCGACATATTTTCAAAGCTTTCAAAGCACGACAAAGAAACGACACATACGACGTAAAAACAAACAACAACAGTGGTAGAACCCAATGCAACTCCTTTACAGAATTGCAATCCATATCAATAATTTATGTACAAATTCCGTAAAATATGTATAATACACTTAAAACATACAAATACATCTGCTTCTATGCGCATGCATCTATAAGTATATTTTTGCTGCAAATAATTCAAATTACATATTGTATCTAATCTGACGTTTTACAAAAAACATGTCCATCAAAGCAGGCGGCTCCCACAACAATGGAAGTCTCCAGAATTTGAAAGCTCCGCAGTCACTTATCCTCGATAAAACGATACTTGGTTCCTGAGAGTATTTGTTTGTCTAGGAGAGAGCTTATAATTTTTGTCAATATTTTCGTTATCGGCACTTTTTACATCAACATGTTTTAACGGAACGTTATCGGGCGATATTTTGGTTTTCATTTCATTCCAGAATGCTAACTGCAGACTTCAAAGATGTGTTTTTTTCATGTTCAAAAAGCAAATCCCGGGACTGCGTATCTCTGACCTGATATGCCGCTCTGATAATTCATTTTTCATATTTTCTGTTGGTTGATCACATCATGTTCTGGTTTACAAAGTCATACATCTGTCCCAGTTTTGTCCATCTAAAAATAAATGTAAACAATATTTTAAGCCACTATAAAAATCAATCGCTCTTAAATTAAATTAGGTCCATTCTGTTGGTCTAACATCTTTATTTTCTTTTCATTTGAACGATATGAATTTGTTCTGTTGTTCACAAAGTTGATTGTGTGACATCACTGTCAGATTGATAAGTGATAAGACAGAAACATGACCGATTATTGCCATTGACAACAGACATTGTTTAAACAACGTGACTAAACTGGATAGCTTCTGTGGTCTTCGATTATATACATCAATATTTAGGAGCGATGATAATTAAATACTGAACTTTTAAAATCATTAATTGAAGAATTCCATCATATTTTCATCGGCCAGTGAATGATACCAATAAAAGTAACAGCCAAAAATATGATGGTGATGATGATTTCAACAGCAGTAGCATCATACTACTACTACAACACTTATAATGACGATGATGCTGATGATGACACAAAAACCATAAACATTGCGAAAGAAATGCTAAAAGAAAATTTCACAAATTAATTCACTGTTTGTTTATTCCCTACAGTAACTTGTCACTCTTGTCACAATCAAATTCAATATATTGTATAATATGTTATCGAATCATACAAAATTTATACATCGGGTGACGCAAGGTTCATTTCATGTATCTAGTGGTACATTTAACACTAACGTAATAGCCTGGATTGGACACGTGTCTTGGCAGGCGCCTGGTCTATTTACAACCTCTAACAGGTTCCTTGGTAACGCCTCACGCAACCGAACCATCAATTTATGTATCGAATTCTGTCATGCTGCCGTTAAAATGCCCAAAGCCAACTGGCGAGTATCAGCAACAGAGTCTAAGGTTGAAGATGTCAACTGCCCTAGGCCCTATATCAAAAACGAGGGATATTTAAAACTATCACAACCGTTTAATTATATCCTAAAATAACACATTAACTTATTGATCACTTTGTCTGGCCGAACGGGAGCAAATTGAAACTAATTGGCATGAACCATGCTTTTGTTAGAGATCTCCAAAAAGGGAGGCAATGCCATTGACTTTAAACCCGAGTACACTCCAATCGTTCTACTAGTTGCAACTTTCCAATAATACTCTCAACCTTGGTTTGATGATACTAAACGCACCAGGCTTTGAACGGGCTTGAAAAGCCAATTTGAATTGCCTGTGTTTGTCAATTGATGTAGTAACCAAGGGGATTTAGTGGAATTTGATTGACCTCTGACCCGTTAAACACTTTATTGTTGTTCAGTTTAATTTTGTCTTTGATCTTCGCTGCTCCATAAATCGGATTACCAGATTTTTGTTCATGCAGCGAAGAATGCGTTTGTAGTACATGATACACAATTTGTCCCCAACAACTTCTCTAAATTGCTAAAAGAGCAAGTGAGGGGAAGTGGATTAGCACAATCGCCTTTCTTGTGAGAGCTGATATGAAAAAAGACTCGGTTTAATTTCTGCGGAAAATGAATTAGCTTTAATAATATCAGCTTTGTAGTATCGACAAAAAGCAAAAGACGACTGGAAACAGTACATCGAATGGATGGCAAGATAAATTTTTGTTGCCAAACACGCGAATTTAGTTTATTTCCATGAAACTTGCATACTCTCCTATATTTCATCATATCATCTACTAAATGTTGATTTTACTCGAGTCCATATACTAAAGAACTAAACCAGTTCATCAGTAGAACATGCAAATATAACCGATGGCTTAGATGAAAGTCTGGGGAACGATCGTATCAAAGAACGGAATCAAATGACTTTCGGCGATGTTTTGCGTGACATCCCAATCCCATGATGTCACATGACACGATACATATATCACGTGACTCTCCGCACAAGAATGGATTGCTTATTATGTTATTAACCGAAGTACATTCAGTTAATCGTTCTACGCCTTCTGGTGTTTGTTTTGACACATTTTGCTTGTACACATCGAGATGGCTGCTTTGGGCATCGCAGCCTACTTCAACGCCAGGTGAAAGGTGTAATTATCTTGTCGGATACGATCAAACCACTTGTCAACTCCGATGACCCTTTCGGTCCACCGAGACGTATGATTATTTCTGACAGGCACGTCATTGGTTATCTTGAAGTCATTCGGCCTGCGGCGTTTCGTACTTTGTTTGTCATATTATTCTTGATAATAATTTTATTAAGTCGAATAGAATATTTATATATTTATTTTATGTAGCCAGTAATAGAAATGACAATGACTTAAATGGCATGTTTGAATATTGATTGGCAAAAACAAAGGCAGCATGAATATATTACAAAACTGTTTACTTTACATTCAATACATTAGCTTCAGAAAGGTGTAAGAGAGCTAGTTCTGATAATCCAGAATAACTGTAACTTTTAAGTGCACATAATAATAATAATAATAAATATAATAATTAAAAGATAACAATTAAATAATATGTAAATGAAAACAGTAAAGTATCAGCTCATTTACATTATTATATTAGAATAAATTAAAATTTACAATATATAATTCTGGAGATTGCTGTTGCCGCGAACATTTTTTCAGTCACATAGCGACCTTTTAATTAATTATCCACGCAAAAGGTATTCGTGTAGAAACAATGAAATACAATACAAATATTTATTGCATCAAAACTTACAATGCTTTATAGCAAGACATTACATTGTCACAGTCCTGCCGCAAGCCAGCTGGACGTCGTCTTTACATGAGATTTCAGAGACTAGACTGAGAACCGAACCC
>JAIFHC010000696.1:0-50000 GCA_021229015.1 Solen grandis | reverse complement strand
TAGTGTTGTGTTACAGACTTGGGTTATAAACACGGTGGCGAGGGTTCCCGATGACTTAGCTCAATTTGGAGACGCGCATTCCATGAATACTTGGAGAACAGGTCTTATTGAACAGCTTAGCGATAACAATCGTATCGTTTTGATTTGATTGGGATCGGTTGGTGGTTTTTAATTGATTCATAAACATCTGCCCATAACGGAGATGGTGGCATATTAAAGATGATCAAATAAAAACAATAAAGAATGTAACCTGTTCTGCTCTTTAGACAATGTTCGTGTGCGAGGTAGAACCGTATGAACGATGAAAAGTAATATATATTTTGCGAGGGTATTTTGTTTTAAATGACTCGTCACAATTTTAATGTTGTAGAATGGTAGGTATCTTTGTTGGGGACACAATACGAATAACCCCGCACGAGTGTCACATGTGACATTGCCAATATCTCATTTTTTAGGAATACAAATATACTAATATGTAAATAGTTGCATGATTTTGTTTAATAGGATCGGCTCATTTGATTAATGATTCATAGTATTTCGCAATAAAGACACTGGAACAAACTTTGATGTATTTGTTTATGTAATATATTTGTTTACTAACAGGTCTTTACAACCTTTGCAAAATAAATCTAATAAATATTGCAATTTTACACGTCTTTGGATATTATACTTCCAAGCAATTCCAATGGACGTATATGTTAAACATGTTAATAAGAAACGATATTAGATCGTTATAGTTCAAGAAATATGAAAAACATAAGGCTCAGGTTGTCTGTCATACAGAAAAACTAAAATGAAGAAATCTCACTACCAACCCTGTTGCAGACGTACTCCTAAGACGTCTTGCTTCCTTGCCTTTTGACACAGTCGATTTCGGAGAAAAAAGTAAAACCTGTTCACTACGCAACGCTAGTGAAAAATGTATATTTCATGCCACCATTATGTATGACTTTGTAATCGGTTTCCGTTGCACTGAAGTAACCGTTGCCTATACGTTTTTGTGTGTTAAAGTAGAGAAAAAGTAGCAAAGGAACAGGCACAGAGATTCATTACAGGTTGTGAGCATCTGAAGTACGTCAAATGGTTTGGTACGATTTGTTTACTTCGCTCGTAATTGTACATACATACCATAAACAAAACTGACAAATTAACACCTCACTCTTTCAGATTACAAAATGACTAAAAATGGGTAAATATGTCGGACATGATTAAACAAGAACAAATACATGTAGCGCATACATTTTCTCACGAAAGGTATCTTCATTACATAAAATAAAATATCATCCCCAATAAAAATATAGATATATTGGATGAGGAGTTCTAGTATTTAATAGACCTGTAAGTCGCGTTTGATGGCATTAATTGCTGAACCTTTACATGGAGGGAGAGAAGCACAATTTGATGAGAAGATTGCAAAGTGTTGAAAAGTCCCTAAATTACCATGGTCTATATTCAAGTTGACTGTTGATCTGTTTCATCGACTGACTGTAAACAAACGAAAAAAAAAATCAAAAAAATCGAAGAGCAGTCTAGCGAAGGAGGCGCGTGTTCAGAGGCAGTCTGGATTGCAAGAGAATATTTAAAGGACTATCAAATTATATTTTTGAACAATGCTTTCGGTTTAAGAAGAAAAAAACTGACCTGAAACATTCTATGTCTCTATTATCAAAATTTAATTGTATTCAAGGGTATGTAAACTTTCCATTGAAAATAAGATCAAAGTCACAATTATGTGTCTGTAGTTGTTCCGTACAAATGTCATTAGGAACTAGACAATCACTGGCTCATGGACATAAATTATGTTTAAGAATCTTACGTCTAGGCAGTTCTCCAGTTCACTTCAACATAAATACTAGTAGAATGTTTACCAAGGTTAAATGTTGTTTCAAAGGTATATGCGTGTTATTTTATTTTCGCTTCTTGTATCAAGATGCCAAATGAGAATAATGAAGATTCTAAATGATTAACAATCAACAAACCTCTCATTGAAACCATTTCAGACGCAAGTTTGCTTTAATTCATCAAAAGAAATCATCGATTTAATAGAACAAGTGCATCTCCTAGATAAATAAACAGTGTTCATATGCTTATGCTAAATCTTTTCTTTTAAACCTTTATACGTATATCAAAATGAAAATATTTCGTAATTAATTTGTTAACAATTGTTACAATTAACACCCTTGTTATTATAGTTTCTTTTTCTATTGTTGATTCAAAGTAAACTCGTTTTCATTTTCATTTGCAGAGACAACCTTTTCCATTAGATCCAAAATTCAAATTGTGCAAGAAATTTGGAACATTGCTTTGTTGATAATTTGGATTAATTTGTTCTTACAATTTTGTTTTTGCAACTGTGCAAGTATATTGGACCTTGTATCACAATGTGAATCACCATACATTTTTCGTAGTCATGTCCGATCAATTTCGTTTAATTTCCCTAAGTGTATTCACTAAATTGATAGCAAGAAGAATCAAATGATGGTTAGTGATACAGCCAACCTCTGTTACCTATTGCATGGCTTGCGGACCGCGCATATCTGACTTTGATCTTCAAAAATGACAATGCAGGGGAATATTCTTCAATTTCGTAAATTTCAGGGTTGAGTCCGATTAAGCCGTTGAGGGTGTAATTACTTTCTAATAAGGGACAGTATTAATGGCCAAGGTAATAACCCCAACATGGAGGTCTATTTCAAAGAACAAAGATGTTTGATGTCTACCGCGGGTATATCCTAAATGTGCTTTGCAAATAACTGAAAGAGTTCAGCATAGTCTTTTTGTGGGAAAATGATTTTGAAATGTTAAACCAATCGCTTTACTTCTATTTTTAATTTATTACAATGTAACTGAAATAACGCAAATACTGTACCTAACATAGAATAGCTTACAAATTCATAGCTTAAAAAGTCTAGAGTACATAGCTTTACTGTTTTGTTAAACAGGTGAAAACACTAACTTATATACTCATTTTAGGTATTTTGGAGCATTTGAAAGATAAGGTCCCGTTACAATATAATCATGACTGAAACGGAGAAGTAATAAATGAAAAAGATCATTGAAGTATCTTTCTTTCAAAAGCTTTGAAGTTTAAGCACATGCTATTAATGTATAATACAATATTTAAAAAACTTAATAACGTATAAAATAAAAAGATCAGAATAACTGACAGAAATAGGTCTATCATTGAGAATGTTCAGGTATTGTGTAGACTGATATTTTAAATGAACACGCTAGTATGGCAGGAAATGTTATTAGGAATTTGGTTTGTCACTATCGATATCTTAATTAGTGACTTGGTATAAAAGCCAAGCAGTCGCTACTGCGGCCATTGTCAAATGAAGATCTCTTGACAGCACTTGACCGGTAGTTATATTATCCGCTAGAAACCTATCGGAACCTCTTCACGCTAACAGAATAGTCAATCAAAGCCTAAGTAAATAGTCATTTCTCCACAAGGGCTCCCTAAAGAAAGGAAACTAATGAAAGGCGAATAACGAAGTTGTTCGTGTGGTCAGGGTGTCGGTGGGCAAGACGGTTGTGAACAACAAAGTGTATTCCTACGCACCGAGGTGAAGGGTTAATTCCGGTCTGTCTGACACATGTAGACGTGTCACTGAAGTAATTAAACTAAGGCTAGTCAAATCCATGGGGTTCCGAACATGGTCATACAAGTAGAAGTGTGCAAGGTGGCATGCTTTTGAAGTCGTCATGCATTGCATCGTGTAGGGGTTGACATTTTAATTGAATGAGGCTCTTCTTAAAGAATTGGTCCGTAGAAAGTAAACAAGATGACACTCACTGACAAGGCATGGTGTGTAAAAAGATCTCAGATGTCTTGGTCAAATCGACCATTGTGTGAAAGACGTTCTGTAATGGCCACTGGACCCTTGTCCTGCTTGAAGCAACAACTGTGCCAATCAAAGTATGCTCAAGATAAAATGCGACCTTTCCTATCTACTAAGACAAATAAAAGAAGGAAATGAACGTAGTAACCTTACCACTCAAAAAAAGTACATTGTAATTAAAAAAAAAAAGTTGTGTCCCCCCCCCCCGTTTTTGGCTGAAATTTTGCACTTACTTAGGTAAAGTATTGACAATGATTGAAAGTATTCAAGTATCTTTACTCCATATATTTAATCCTTAAATACTCCAGATTTAGAGTAAGAATGTATATGATAATTGAATTACCTCGGTATCGCTAATTGCCATTTTTCTTGCAACAAAGTCTTTATTTTTCAAGGTGGACGTGAAAATAAAACTCTAATGGTCATGAATTCCAATGTATTGGTCCACATAGGAATGAAATGCATCTACGTTCAGAAGTCAACCCTGTCTTAAGTGGTCAGTCAAGAGATCAAAAGAAAGTGACCGCTTTACAGATGTGACCACTAAATAATGGTTAAAATATTAAAGACAGTTAGTTTGGAAATATTAAAACTGAACGCTAAATACAGGTTGATCGCTTAATACAGGTTCAACTGTATACATGCATATATTTTTTCTGGTATTTTACATGATGCAACAGAACTTACTACAATAACTATCACGCAATCAGGATTATTCAACATTTGCTATTTTCGGATCGTATTTCTTATTGTTTAAACAATGTACAATGGCTTTTGGATAAAGTAAGACGTATTGGAAATATTGATTAACTTCTCGGATATGCAATAAATATAAGAATAAAAAACAGCGTAGCTATGCCTTTTGAGTAAATTAATGATAATGACGCAATTTCAATAATTCGGCTTATTATTGTGATTACCCGGTCTGATTGTTTTGCATTTTCTGATGAGCTCTAAGTAGACACTTAAGAAGAGAAGTTTCAATGAAGTTATTTAAAGGCAGTGCGAGCAGCCAAGTGCTACCAGACAGAAGATAAATACAACGGTAAGATTGAACCTGACAAGTATTCCATCAAGTGAGCCTCTAGCATGTATGAACTAGTTGATACATCTAGCACCAAGAAAACGAATTACAACTTTCACCACGTAGACCCGTCCTCTGCTGGAATTCAACCCGGAAGTTGCACAGTTTGCTTGGAATCGCTTAGAATCGTTCACAAAAGAATGATTTTCCTGACGGATAAACAAATAAATAATCTTTCTGAGCAAGCGGCAGTGTTTTGTGAATGCCAGGCGGCAGAGCTTTCACACTTGGAAAGAAATTTCATCAATGCGCTAGATTCAGGGGGATGGTAACGAGTTCCAGAAATAAGCTTGAAATGCTGCAATTAGTTGAGCGATTAGAACATTCACAAACTGGGCCAGAATGTTTAACAAATGTCTGCAACGAGGTCCACGTTTATAGCACGTTTACTGCTAAGTAAATCCCGCCCACTTACATAATCTACACATGTGTTTCACTTCATGGCCCTAGCATAAAAATACGATTTTTTTAAGTATACAACAAATTCAAACTAATGGTCTTTTCTTTCTCTCTCGATTTCAACCGATTTTGTTCCGTAGATAGTATGCCCATTATCAACATCGATTGTAATCAAACCACCAGCTGAAGCATTTAGCGATATCATGCATCTCAGATATACGTTTTCCAATATCTTATCAGATTTTAAAATTGTATTCAAGCTAATGATTAAATATCTGAGGCTGACTTTTGTTATCCTTTTTTTCACACAATGCCTGTATCTTGAAAACGGTGTTGAGATAAGCAAATCAGTGGAATCTGTTTACACAATGTGGTTGCCGTAAATCGGTGGCTTATCAAGCTCATGTCCTGCCGACTCGCTCAACTCCACATATTCTTTTGCGTTTCCATTAAAATGAAGAATATCAGAACAACATATCTGATAAATTATTACAATTATCATGACTTTTTGACATAAAGATACACTTTATACTTATTTCTCGGTGATAAAGTAATTATGATACGTTGCAGAGTGTGACTCGATGAGATTAGATCTACACACCTTCTGTGAAAGAATGCCTCCTGTACCTGAGAGATAAGAACTTGTTTTGCCAAAATTTTCAAATTATGAATTGTGAATGCTCCTAAAACGTAGACGGATAAAAGAGTCATCATGGATATAAAAAACTTAACCAATATTGGAGTTGTTGATTTTCATAATATTTCCGACATTAAATCATTATTCAAAATATATATTTATATCTTTTTTTAATTTATAATGCATTATGGTTATTAACATACATGTAATTCATATATTGTAGTATTTATATTATAATAGATACACGTATTTACTTTCCGCACTAATTATTTGAATTTTGTAATGCTGACGGTAATACATAGATTGACAATGATATATGTCGTTTCATTTATCTGACCTCTTTTAACCTCTAACAATTTCAGTTTCTATATGAGTGTCTTACAGAACAGAACAGAAAAAACATATCGGGAAGTATCCTATAACCAAATCCAACAACTGACTTATTTAATAATTCAGAAGTGTGAATTAGATTCTTCTTTTGTCGTGTCAAACAAGTCAAAGACAAAAAAGAGTTTACCGCACGTGCTCATATAACCCAAGGACATTTCTTTTGTAATGAGCACAACACACGCGCCTGCTGATTTTGACAAATAAAATGGTCTTAAAACATGGTATTACACGAAAACAATTTATCAAATGTAATTGAGTTAGGAAGATTTTTATCCAGAGGCAAAAAATCGATTTATTGCTTATGGGCATGGCACTTTAAACGTCATGACAATGTGCAGACATTTTTTCCTGAAAAATACTCAAGCAGGTGGTTTCTCCAGTTGTACGTTAAAATTATGGAAATATTCAATAACAAAAAGAATTTTGATATTTGTTAATAAGATACTAACATTTATTAATGTCTTGAATTGAAACCAACGTGAATTAAGGTGCGAATGTTTGATTTGATTTTTTCTGTTTGTAATGAGGGGCAACATCTGCGATGTACAGGGCCTTCTGTTTGGTTTATAACAAATGGTGTTTATAACCACTCTCTCCAGACGCGTGCTCCCGCATTATAGTGCAAGAAATCTGTGTTTAATTTCATTTCAAATAGATGGCTAGCAGAAATGTACTTACTGCGTGAGCAAGGTTCATCATATTGGGTCAAACTCGTGCAATTTTCAAAATATTCTATAACGTGACGCAGCCTTAATTCAGAATTTTTATTCTCAAGAGGATACAAATTTAAAATATGTTTAATTTTATTTTATCTTCTGTTCTTCAAGAAATGTCTTTTGAGCATACAATTTTAATGACTCATTCATACAACTTCAACGACACTGTAAAGATGGGTTTATCTTTTTTGTCAGCTTTAGACACCAAGACTTGTAAACATCCACCGATTGGCAATAATATCGTACCCAGCTATCTCACTTGAGGCTTTATTTCAAGCTTAAGGGGATATTTGTTTTAGCCCGCAATGTGACCTTTTCAGGTAAATGGGCTTAAAATATTAGGGGTGTCTCTTTGCTTGCCACGGTATGGGCTTTACTAGTAGGGCTATCTGCGCGTCACGATTAGGTGCTCAGGTATTGGAAAGGGAAACGTGTATTCTCTTGAAAAATGTTATCGTTTAGATCATATGAAATTAACAATATTATTGGTTGTTGAAGCTCAATGTATGTAAGGTAAGACCCCAAGATCTGTGGAATGTAGATCATTCAGTAAAGCCACCTTCATTCCAATCCTACTGTCGCTCAATCTTGCTGTAGGCGAACATGTCCATATAAAAACACGTTACTTGCAACCGAAGTAATGGAAACATTATTGAATATCACTACAATCGTTCGACATAATTTGTAAATGTCACTTAATGACTAAATAAATAATAATATAATAAATTTTAAGTATAATGACAATATATTTACAAAACTTATCATACAAGCATCATCAACATCGTCAGAAGTTAAATATTTCTTAATTTACAAATAAATAGTTCTATTCTGTTCAACAGAGAAATAAAAAAGGCCAGTCTTGTTACTTATTGCTACATTAATTTTATCCACAAGGAAATAAAACAAACGACTTGGAGCGTATATTTCTACAGAAAATAAGACGGCTTCTAACTGCTGTTTTGACATAAGTAGTCTCATTTCTTACCTGGTACAACATTGATTGAAACAGACACATACTAACAATAGAAATATGCTTTGAAGAGTAAAACAATGTTGGCGTCCACAGGTGCCAAATAGTAGCAAATATTACGTTTATTTTCTATCATTGTATACATTCATATAAGCCAGACGGATGGATTTCCTCAGCGCTGAAAAAAGCTTTTTGATTTTCTGAAATAAACATATATAGTTCTTTCTTTATTCTGTTTTTTACATAATTTATTCAGATGAAATCCCTTCTGTTTACTCGAAATTCAGAATAAACGAATCTAGTGAATACACGGAGTGTTATAACTAATTGATTCACAAATAATAAAATGACTAATATATTTCTCTGACTAAAATGTCTTTCTTTTTTTTCGAATTCAGTGTAAGATGTGTTTTAGGGGGAGGGGAGAATTATTCGAGCACAAAACCATTGAACACGTATTAGCATTAGAACAACTACGTGTTGAATTTACGAGTATTTCTGTTGACTTCCTACAGGGGTTCTTGAAGATGTCCATTTATGTTTGATACATAGACACGTCTATTTATGCAAATCGGTAACAAGAAATGTTCGGATATGAATGCAATACGAGATCAACACTAGTAAAGCATAACAAATTAAGAGGTTTTGACAAAACCATGTCGTAAATAGCACCCTGGGTGTTAGATGTTCTGGCATAAGGTGATCTACACTGATGTAACGGCTGTCAGAGATATTGCGATTGATATACGGATCACTCGTGTGCGTATCATTCTCAGCTATTTTGATAAGAAGCTGTGAAAACACATTTGAACAACAAAGACCCCTCGCAATGTTCTAAAACGGAGATAAATCATTTTCAATGGTAAGATACGTCACTCAATAGCCCTGGAGAACGAGAACCAGAAAAGGGAACCTTACTGCGTTATTACAATTCGAAATAAGCTTCCGGTGGAAACTGCACGTAAACTCGTCATTATCACAATCTCATATCTTGATATTTGCTCCCATCGACCCATCGCCTTCCATTAGAAATCATCTAAGCAATATTTTGTATATAACTGTTCATTTAGATATTTTTTTCTTAACATGAACACATTCCAAACTCACTTTGTGGGGTGATCACAGACATACTAAGAAGATAGTCAAGGTACAAAGGAATTGGGTGAGGAACCCTGGGGTGAAAATGTTTGTATGGAAATTAGTACTCATAATTAAATACCTACCCGAAAGATATACAGCTATTATGGTGATGAAATCGGAAATACGTAAAAATCTGCTGTATCAATTAAAACAACTTTGCTACATTTATGATAAATATCTTTTATATTAAAACTGAAAAGTCTTAACTTTTTGAAGTGTTGATGATAATAAAACTAATTTGATAGATCTCTTCATCAAACAGAAAACGCATTTTATCTTCAATAAAACTAAATACTAAATCAGGTGAGGTATAATTCGTTTAATATAACATATTAAGTGGTAATTAATGTAAGCTTTGTATATATTAGTAATATTATGCCCTGATTTTTCTTCCGATACCGGTATTCGTTCATAGACGTTATCTGTGGATACAAGAACTATTTCGCAAATAAATAAAAAGACTGAAGTAACACCCTTTATTTGACAATATTTGTAAACTACCATCCCAGTGTATGTTAGATTTAACATTCCTAATTTGTCCGGCAATGTACAATTTGTTTTATCTTCTATACATAGCTGTATCGGATTTATTCGATTCCTACCAAAGTTGTTTATAGGGCAATATCAATAGAGGTCTTACGGAGACTTAGGATAAAATCATTTATAACGAAGATTTGAGATCACACTTGTGTGTAAATAAAACAAACTGAGGAGAGAAAACTGTGTTATACCGCCACTAGCACTTCAAAACGTTTTATTTTATCTTGATCAGCTAATAAATTTGATTTTTTCCCAGTGAATAAATAAAATCTGCGTTGTTTTGCAAATTCCATCGGCGGTATCAACAAGGGAGTGTTTAAAGCTTTAAACATCAACTTACCCACGCATTCGTGTGCATCTTTCGATGTTGCACGTGCCCACGGTCTGTCGGAATGGAATGGTTTGCATTTTTCACAATCATCTCCCTCTGTGTTATGTTTACAATCGCAGACCTGTCGGCCTTCTGCATTTGTCGTACATTTAGAAGCGTGGCCATTGCATTTACAGCGTCCTCCTACGGCAAAGTCGGAAATGCTATAAAACATTTCGTCCTTTTCAGTATCGCCTAGCAAGGTGTTAGGCATTGGTTTTGGAAGTCTGTGTAAGACAACCTTAATATCTGTTATAGTTACCCAATCCTGTAAAACAGGACTGTCTTCAAAATAGTATGAGGACGGTCGGTCCTTTAAGGCACTGAAGGCCACCCGGCTTCCATATCTACGATGCATTTTACTGTATATTTCTGTACAAATAGCCTCCTGTTCATTGGCTTTTGAGATTGCAGTATTGGGGTCTTTGCCATAAACCCCCATACAGTCACTGCTAAAATACTGGAATGGAATCCATGATTTGCCATAATCTTTGCTCTTGTACAACGCCATTGAATCAGCGATATCTGAACAAAACTGTAAGTTGACGTATGTTATTTCGAATTTTTTACCCAGCGACAACGTCAATGTTACGTTACTGGCTATGGTATCACTTGGACTGGAAATCCAGCACGTTGCATTGTTTTGATTATTAAGATCAGTTAAGTAAGATGAAGGGTATTGTCTTCGTGCATCACAGATAAAGCAGTTCCTGAATTCGTTTTCACTCTTAGTTGGCAAACAGTGCCTTGTGGGAGGGGTCCCACACGTGCTGGAAGAAATTATTTCTTTCCCGAAAGCAACGTTTTCAAAATTAGGTACACATTTTACTGCTAATGTGTTATTGCTGCACGGATCTTCTGGGGGGTTTTGAAACATATCCAGATCCAATACTGTTTTAGAACACATCACACAATTTAACACAGCCATAATAACTCCAAAGGTTGTCCAAATTTTCATCCTTTGGCCGGTGAAACCACTAGCACTACAACGCGCCATCCCAACACCATGGCAAACAAAGCGTAATATTTTACACATACTTAGGCTAATTTCTTATCACTAGCAAGTGCCAAATAATTAACCGAATGGGTGTACTCACGCGCAACAATATGTGCTGTAATCACTTATGTGAGATAGAACAAAAATATACAAATATAAAGCAAGAAACGAAAGTACGCGAAAGTCACATGGTAAAACTATGGCAGCGATCATATGCCACGTGTTTTATACTATCCAGGGCCACAGTTGTAATATTTCACATATCTTTGCCGTGTTTTAATTTTCTTTAACGAGCTTTTATCACGCAGATTAATGAAAGAGATACACTGTAAGCACCCGACGCAGTTCAGTGTGTTGTAAATCAACCTCTTTCACTTCTTTACTTTTTGTCGTATTTTTTTTTAATTCAAGATGGCAAACTTTAAATGGTTTTTGGCTTATATCCTATCTATGCATTCTTGATATACGTTTTGCTCATGTAATTACCAATAAAAACATTCAGATGAAACAAACTTTAACGGTTGTTTGTTTTGTTTTAAGAAATATCACTTCCTGCACTGCATCGAAGTAACAAAATATCTCCAGATGATAGCGTCTTCAGAACGAGGACGAAACGCAGGCATTTACAGTGCATATACAGTTATAAAAACTATATAAATGTACCCGCAATTCACAATACTTTCGTTGTAAATAAGAAACGCATTAAAGACTCCCGTGTCAATACGAGGCTGTCGTAAATCTCCTTATTGGTGAATATACCGGTATTAGAAAAAAAAGTTATGTAAATTGTGGTTGTAACTCAGAGGCAAAAACACCATTAACAATCCTATGGATTAATGTCGGTAAGTGAGCCAAAGGTACTCGCCTGTGTTGGTGTGAAGGCGGTACCCAGCGAATCTGAGGAATCCCCCGAACTAGCTTCTCTCCAATGATATCGACGATCTTTTCACATAAAATTAATAAGATTTCATCGAGACATTATCGCTGCCTTCTCAACGTGTATGCTTCTCATACCCTTCCCTTCAGTTTTATCTTTCACACCGAAAACATTATTTTCACCGAGTTGAACTGTAGGATGCGTTCGCGATAGTAAAAAATAACAGTCCTGTCTGACGTCTGGAATAAGGATGCAATGTTGATCTTACATTTGTGGATTGCGTGCGTTATATCCTCATTAGATTTTTTCACGTTAAGCGCCTGTATAAACAGACAATCGGATCACCAAAAATACCTATGGTATTATTTGTCCTGATGTGTCATAAGCCGTGTCCACTGAACAAATGACCCGGAATGTGTTTTATGTCCATAATGGTTAAGCAACAAAATGCCCATCAAAAGACTGTCAAAACAACAAATAAAACAAATGACACTAGACAATTTTATATTGATGACCAACGGCTGCAGGCAAATATGTCAGAGGGTGTCCGAGTGACACGTTAGGTGCTGGAAATGACGGGCAAAGCAGCGCCCTCAAGGGACATGTCTTTCTAGAAGGGTTGTAAATAATCACTTAGGACGGCCGCATAAATAGGTAGATCTTGTTCACGTGTTATGTAATTAATCACATAAAGGAAACGTTCATGGGTCTATTGCTATGTGATTAGGGATAGATAATGCCTTCAAATGATCCACGGGTGGGCGTGTCTAGGCATTTCATCTTCACTAGATCACGTCTCGAGATGGGTATCTGATGACCATCTCTCCTAAACTAGCGGGATCCGACACATTGACATTGTATAGTAAATTCGTGTTTGATGATTATCGACATCTAGTACAGATAGTTTACTAATACCATCATGTGATTATAAATCGAAATGTTCTTTTATTTTCATAAATCAAACAACGCAGAATAATTGAAAAATACTGAATCCTTAATCAGTTCAAATTTTTAAGACATTAATAATACGTATGACCCATAACAGTTTCATATATGACTTAAACACTCACTCAGCCCCTCACCGCGTGGGTTCGAATCCCAACAGGTCATTCGGATTTTCATGTGAGGAAGCCTTCCAGCTGGCTTGCGGTAGTCGGTGGTTCTACCCGGATGCCTCCGTGCATTCGGGGTCTTCCTCCACCTGTAATTAGCTGGACGTCGCTATATGACTGAAATGCTGTCGAAGTGACGGTAAACTCAAATAGTCAAGTCAAGTCAAGTCAAGTCAAGTCAAGTCAGTTTCATTTAACGACCATATATAGTCGCATCATAGTTCCTAAAGGTCCTATATAACCACGTAGTTATAAATTGCAAGCCTACTTAGTTACGCAACTCACACTATTTACTGGTAAGATTCTCAAGAAAGATAGGTTTGATTTTTTGTAGACTCATTTGGAAAGTAACGTGATTTAAATGATCTTAAAGGTGTCATACACCTTCTTTACTGCACAGTTTATTACAAATTAAACATCAAACAAAGGCGAAATAAAAATCTCGCCGACCTTCTCGCCATTTGCGATAACGATCACAAAATTAAGTCCATGACGAAATGGTGTACTGATCACGACCCGACAGTCAATTTTGGCGGATGAAACACATAGATTCCGTCCGTAAAACATGTCAGTGCTTTTGTTATTACCCTCTATCAGCCATTAATCACAGTGTAGGTTATCCATAGCTCAACAGCGATAAGAAAGTGTATTAAATAGTTGCCCTGGACGCGATAATATTCATGATACACCCCTCCCGACATTATGAAGTGATAAATGACCTATAACGGCACATAAATGTATATATCAATTGCAAAACTTAAATCATCATGATTTCATGTCAATGATATACAACAAAAACTTTTGGCGAGGCCATATTTTGTACATGAACATCATACGCATGCGCATTAAGTTCTACACGTGCAAAGGTTGCAGAGTAAGAAAAATGCACAAAAATAATCTTGACGGACACCAGATGCCCGCGAAACACCAAAAAGCCTGTCTGATTTTAATAATATATCTAATCACGATATTTCAGCGCTATCGAAGGTAAGGGTAGAATTGTACTTATCATTAATGAACTGGTAACGGAATCACTCGCCAGATATTCCGTGTTAAATCAAACACACGAGTTATTAAAACACTTTTTGGAACATTTATCTTATATTAAAGATTCTGTTACAAATGATACTATGGCGTAAAACGGAAGCAAGCGCTATGATGAATGAAACACGACATTTCATTGATAAAATATATCACCAGTTCATATTCGATCCAGAGAAATCATATTTCCTCCTGATACATATTACGTATCTTAACGCACATAAATTTCAGTTTCGTAATTTCATTTATGTCATTTCATTAGCTTTATCCGATCCATAATGTTGTTGAAATAGTCCTTGTTCAACTTAAAGAAATGAAATGCTTTAGATAAAAAATGATAAGAAAAGCATCATCATCTGACCTTCAGTATCTATTTTATAAATTATATCATTTTATTTATATATTTTCTAGAACACGAGTCTCGATGTTTTGTTGTTCTGTCAATCATTTAGCAAAGCCAGGTAATTACAAGTGAGTGAATATTCAAAGGGCGCAGGGTGGAACCACTGATTTCAGTTAGAGATTAAAACCACATATCCACGGAGGCCCATTTGGTCTTAATCATGAGTTTCTAGTTAACCCAGTCTGATTATCAAAGTCAGATAAAACAGACAATTATAGGTTGTTCTGAAAACAGACGGTCCAACAGTATTATATTTAGCTGGTCTTTATAAGAGTTGGTCCTTATAGTCAGGCGGCCTTTATATAGAGGTGGTCCTTATATGAGGCTGATCTTTATATAGAGTTGTTCCTTATAACGAGGTGGCCTTTATATAGAGGTGGTCCTTATATGAGGCTGGTCTTTATATAGAGTTGGTCTTACTGTAATTGTAAAATACCTGCAATATATAACGCTGTTAAATTCGACGTGTTCACTTTCCTTACCTTATGTATAAGACGATGATGAAATGTTAAATAGACGTAGATCTACACTGATTTTGCGATTCAGGACTAACTAAGTGGACCAGTTTGTGACAGGTTGTCCACGTAGATTAATTACAAATTGTATAGCCATTGCACGACTAGAAAGCTAGACATTGTACAATCACACGGTCCTCATGCAAACTTCGTTGGATGCTTCAGATTTCAAAAAAGTGAGTCCTTACAGAATTGATAGGAGGTGTGTTCGACCAGTAAATGAGAAACATTCCTTAAAAGAACGATTTCCCGCCTTTTCAATACGGCATAGTAACATTATCGTCTGCTGTTCGAGAAGTGTCATCAAAATGATACCACAAATGTGATTTATATTAAATACTTAAATTTCTACATATTCCTGCCTTTTGAAATATACGCGGGAGCGATTTATCTATGTGATTAATGAGCATAGACGCTGAAAAGAGTAGGAGACTGGTTAGCCGATTCATAAATAATAAAACATGAGTACATTTGGTTTCGGGTAGGGCGGGATGCTTCGATAACAGTTCACCCGTGTGGCCAGGTAGATGTCTTGGGGGGGGGGGGGGGGGGGGGGGGGGGGGGGGACCACTGCAACCCATCTTTTTCTTATAAAAATAATGTTAATATCATATTTGTACATGTATAAATCACATTTATGTAAACTTATTTATTTACGTCTATTTGAAAAGAAGTTTTTTTAAAACTTATACTAAGCCCTCTCGATTGTTCTTGGGTTGGACCAGTACTTAACGTCTGGGTAGGACAGGAGAAATCCTGACCCTAAGAGGCTCGAACCCTAAATATTCAGATCAACACTCGGGAAAGTTATCACTGGGCCAATTCGCCCTGGGCATGTACCATTATTCAAATTTATTATATCTCTAGCATGTATATAGATTACGTGTTGAAAATAACGCTGTATCATGTAACATTCTAGAACCTCACTTAAATCCGACCCACAAATCAAGAATTTCAAATTATTCGTGAACATAACTAGGCTTATAAAGCAGCTGCATTACACAATAAATCAATCTTGCTCGTAATGATTTCTGTAATTAATAAAACATGTGTAGTCAATCAAGCTAGTATTTTGCAAAACTTGAATTTTCCATATTGTCGTAAGGGAGTTTCCCGGAAACGGTAGGGGAAAACATGAATAAAGGTGGATAGAAAGATTTCTGATCATTTGTATAATTAACAGGAATGATTTTAAAATTTGTATATATAACATACATAACAAAATGATAAGTCATGTAATGTTTGTTTGTTTGTTGGGTTTTACGTCCCACGGACAGTATATCAGTCATTTGGAGACGATTACTACTTGAGACAGATATAGTGCTGCCACACTGCAGTATCACATAGTAGACATGTGGCATGATATCACACTCAGTCACATTATCCTGACACTGGGCCAACCAGTCCTGCAACTACCCTTATATGCTGAGCGCCAAGCAGTACCATTATTTACGACTTTGGTATGTCGCGGCCGGGGATCGAACCCACGACCTCCGCTCCTGAGGCGGACGCTCTAACCACTGGGCCACCGGGGACGGTAAGTCATGTAATGTAATGTAAATGCAGGGATTAGTAGACATTAAGACAAACATATAGTTAGATGGAGAGAGAGAGAGAGGAAGAGTTATGAGGGATAGATAGGAGTGAGTGAGTGAGTGAGTGAGTGAGTGAGTGAGTGAGTGAGTGAGTGAGTGAGTGAGTGAGTGAGTGAGTGAGTGAGTGAGTGAGTGAGTGAGTGAGTGAGACCGCAGAGTATATATGCACTGATTTGCATTTGTTGCGATATGCTCACGACCAGTCCTCTTTGATTGTTCACACATTCTTTTTATTCATTCACCCCCTTGCTTCATCTGTTTCTAATGGTACATCACGCCCACCGACCAAGGCATCATCTGGTTCGGTTTACAAACCCACACTCTACCATGGAAACAAATGCCGCTGCCGTCTGGAATATTTCACGTGCAAGGTGGGCTCGACTGGGCCGAGTTTCCGGATCGGGATCATACGCATGGAACCAGGCATGGAAATTACACATACTTCCGGCTACCAGCCCGTGCAAACCACATTGACACTAACAACTGTCAGAGTCCCGGGGTATCAAGTGTAATTTCTTTTGTGAGAAAACCTTTAAAATACCTATCTACATCTTGTGACCATCTGGTTCCGTGCTGTTGTGAGGGGACAATACGGTATGATAATGCTAAAAATTATTTACGAGACGTTAAATTTCATATGTAACAGATTAAGCACTTATGATGCCGATAATGTACTAGTAATTCTCTAAACGCTTTGTTATGTGTCTCAAATATTATACAACACGTCTCGAACATTTTAACTTGTGATATTCCTGTGAAAACGTTTGTCATACAATTTGAATAAAATTCCTCTTCATCATCAATGTCAGGATCCTTGGTATGGATTTATCTGTTCATCGTAGTTATACAGAGGACAAAAGTTTGACCCAAATATGAGTTATGTAGGAATGCACCGTCACACCGCATTTCATAAATGTGTGTTTATTTTTAAAGTACATGTATATTGAAAATACATCATTCTTAAGTAAGTAATAAGAAATATAAACGTACACCGTCTTAAAAAATGATCATATCATTGCATGGTTTACCAATATAATTGTAAAGTTTGAACGCACTGGGAAATATTTTAATTCCACACCCTGAATTTAAACGAAATACACGTACCCCATTTAAATAGCTCTGAAAAAAATCTATCAAATTCTTGGAACTTACAAGTCATGTGGTTTGATTTTACACAGACTGGGAAAGTCATAGTCAACGGTTCATTGTAGAATCAAGCTTTGCTACATCATGGACATATTTAAAGCTTGCATTCTTTAAAGCTATAGTGTCAGGTACTTGCATATTGATTAATGTTCAGTGAATTAAAGCCATATACATGTACTTGTTCGTCCCGAGATCGGAAGGTCGTGGGTTTAAATCATGGCTGATTTAGCTCCCTTGCTTGGTGCTAAGCGTATAAAGGCAGTCGCGGTGTGACTGAGTGTAAAATCATATCATATGTCTACAGGCGTGATGCCACAGTGAAGCAAAACATATCTCGAGTTAGCAAAGTCTCAAAATGTCTGATTGAACGACTTGTTAATAACATTTTTTTTTCTTTAACCCTTTCTTTCACTTTATTTCTAAGTAATAGATATATATTAAAAGAAAAAAACGGTTAACTTCAAATAAAACACCTTAATTAGCGCCGTGTGTATGACAACAACACGTACATAATATATATACATGTATTCTACATTATAAAGTACATACCACAGCTATACGTTCGAAGAATATATGCAATGTACAAATTGTAGATAAGTGCCACTGACCAAAACCAGAGAGAGAGCACACCGTATTTCACAGGACAGAATTAATTATTCAGCCTCAAAATGTGCACGGTTGCGGGAGGTCGTGGGTTCGATCCCCGACCGCGACATACTAAAATCGTTTTACATGGTACTAGTAGATCTCTGCATGTTTGACGCTCAGGTTGGCCCGGTGTCAGGACAATGTGACTGGGTGTGGAACCATACCAAATTTCTACGGCGGAATACTGCAGTGAGATAGAATCTCAAATAAAACAGTCACCAAATGACTGAAATATTGTCGGCGGAACGTTAAACCCAACAAACATCAAAGTGTACGTACTACATTGTATATATATGCTTCAATATACTGCATCATAACTTACAGACAACTGACGTAACTACAAAAGTTACATGTGTGGCATTTGGCAAACTAACTCGGTCGCATGTTGAACATAAATTGTCAATCAGGGCAAACTTTGGGCCCGTTCCCCAGTCTGAGATTCTTAAAAGTCAAGGACGTCTATTAGAGCGTCTAGAGCAGCACTTAGGTTATTAATATTTATCACTTCTCCAACACCTTTTTCAACTTACAGCTCGTCAAGCTGATTTCCACAGCCATTGTCTGAAAACAAATGTGCTGCATCATAAATGCAAAGAACAATGAAACATAAACAAAAGCGTTACATCAAAGATCCAGATGTAGTTGTGGATGAGAAATATGAAACAATTTTCCCTTTAAACAGATGTAAGATCGCAATGGGAACTTAAATATAGGACTAGAGGCAGGGGTATTTTTTACTATTGTTCATCAACTCTTACGTTCATTTTCACAAATTTTAACAAATGTCGTTAACGATTCCGGAACCTTTTTTCTCCGAAATGGATAAAAAGAAAAAAAATATTTCTTTCTTTCTTTCTTTCTTTCTTTGTATTTCCTTCTTTCCTTTCTCTTTAATGTTAAAATATGGCTTCAAACGGATAACGAATGTAATGAAGTAGTCATTTAAACCTTTATGCCCCCAACCGAGCGACAAGAAACCAGACTCTAAATATTCACTGCCTCGTGTAGATATCGCGTTAAGAAAAACAATTAAATCATTTAGTTTCATGTTTGAGCCTTGTACAACTAAAATCATTATTTGTTATCTAAATGCCTAATTGTTTTGCTTATTTATTGTCCACAATGACTATTACCTAATTATCAAAATGATAAAATCTTGGCCTGCAGATAGCCGTGTCTATTCTGCGGACCCCGGAATGTCCAGGTACTTCATTGATCTGCCGTGTCTACAAATACTTGATTGATGGTCGATACACGGTGACATTATCTGGCTGATTTCGTGCAAGATAACATCCAAGTTTCGACAACTCCAGAGTTATCTGATCGTGGGTAAGTTACTGTTAAATTAGCCTCATCTTGTGGACCATCAACCCGGAATAATGGACAAGAGACAATCGCTGGGCTCATCCTTCCTAACGTTGACTACTGGCGTGATTAAAAAGGTTATTTTTTTTGTTATTTAAAAGGCTTGATACGTATCCAAGAAAGAATGAGAAAAAAATGGTTATAATTATACCGAATAATGTAGGATATTATACCGAATAATGTAGGATATTATATCGAATAATGTAGGATATTAAGCGACCGTTTAGAATACGTGCAATAATTTGATACTTGTATTAATGATGATAGTAGTGCTTCTAATCACTTCCACCACTGTAATCATCCTCATTATCCTCTCCTCATCCTCATGATAATCATCACCATCCTTACCACTATCAGTATCATCCTACATCATCATCATCATCATCATCATCACCATCATCATCATCATCATCATCATCATCAACAACAACAACAACATCCTCCTCCTCCTCATCGTCATCATTTTATCATTAAAGTTGATGTCCTAAAGCCACAGTGAAGATAATTTTAACCAACCAGTCCTCTTTAAAGGCATTGAGCTTTTATAATAAGAACATTTGTTTGCTTTGAGTGGATATGGGTTATATCTCATCTCGAAATGATAAAAGTTTCATATTTTCACTACTCGATGAGATACATGTATTATCCATATCAACTCAAAACAAACAAGTATCCTCTATGTATATGCATAGCATTACAAGTGACAACGTCATATTCACTTTGTTTTGTCTGCAAATGAATGAAAACTCGCATCTAATTTGTGAATTCTAAGAAAACTAAAGCACTGTCTTTGGTGTACTGCGACTTTCTTGTGACACCATATCCTGAAAAAAAATAACAACAGTCATCCGAGAAAAAAAAAAGTACCGGTATCCCTGGCAATGATTCTTGTTTTATGTTTTCATTTAAGTAGGTCATGGAAACCTAAATAATGGTAGTATGATACTAAGATGTAACATCAGGACTGTATAAGCCGGTAATTACTGACACACTCTGATCCTTTTTCGGTAATTTCATACAATCAGTACTTTCTTTATGACATGTTTAAGGAAAAAGATCACAAGAAATCTCTCATACAGGAAACATTATCTAATGACTCCATTGGATAGCTAAATTGAGTCAAACAATGTTTCAAAGTGCAGTGGTAGCATGACATATTTTTGTAGTTGAAAAAGAAAAATGAAAATTTGGGACAATGTAGAGGAGGGCGTATTCCACACCCCATCCCCCCCCCCCCAAACACACAAAACAACAACAACAACAAAACAAAAAATATAATAAAAAATGAGATCTTATCATATATCTTTTCAAATAATATATACTTATTGTCCCAGTGTTTGTTACGCAGAGGTCGGGGAGCCATCCCGCTGAGCATCTTACATATGAAGTTCCAAAATGAATATATAAATTCAACAAACCATCACACATGATAAGAAACATCAGTGAAATTGTCACTTCAAGTCTTTGCCAATGACAAAAAGCTAGACTCGCAATTATAATGTAGTTGTTTATTCAAACATATGTGGCGGTTTTTCAATGCTCAAGTTTTAATGTGGTTTAAATATTTAACTTGAAACTATAGCCTCATCCCTAACTATGGACTAAGCGACCATTTATAAACAGGATAACAGGTGTAACTTGAATATTAAAAAGTAATATATAAACTTTTAACATTCAGTATGTATTTGTAAACATATAACAAAAAGCAAATGTCATGTCATAAAAGTATTACCCTTATTTTCTTTTAACCCTTTCCCTCATATAGACTCATTTTGACGCCCTCAATAGGTACCACATAAAGCCTGATCTGCAGAAAACCACAATTAAACCTTACCAAATTTAATTACAAAATCCTCATTTCCAGACCACTGAGGAGCAGCGAACACCATAAAACCTGATCAGCCTGCGAATTACTCGCAGGCTGATCTGGTTTTATGTTGTTCGCAAAGGTCTATTCACGGTTTCCTCTATGAGGGAACGGGTTAAATAATTATATAACTGTTTAATATCTTTGAGAAGTGCAGTGGGAATCTAAAATAAAATTGAATTACTTGGAACAGTAAATTATATATAAGTAACAGCTAGCTAAAAATGTTATTTTCGTATCAGGTTAAAGAATTCTCAAACATTAAAGACGAAAAACAACAGTTATGAACCTGGTCAAAATGTCCATACAAATGAATCTGTACTTATACTAGATGAACACTGTGAGTCGGCTGATCACTGATAAGTCGGAATTTATCTTGAGCACATTTAATGAAAGTACTTATCGATGTAATACCTTACATATTAAAGATGCAATTCAGATCTGCCGTGCGCACGAGAGGAGCACGCGGCGTATCAGCCGGGTGCCTTTGATCATGGCGGCTCATGTCATTTATCTTTGATTAATGACTGTAGGTTTGCCAGTGTATATGCCAACCTGTGTATTGTAATTTCAACATGAACAAATCATGTGTTTAATATTTATTTTTTTTTAGATATAGTTAATACTTCAAATACAGATTGATTGTTCTTATTTAATGAGCATCTGTCTGTCTGCTTTTTCATTCTTTCCATCCATAACCTGCCTAGATCATTATATGTGATTTTTTTTCTATCCATCCGTCAGTCCCCCCGTCTGCCTATCTCTCTGTCGGTTATTTATTTTCCAATTAACCACTAAGTTTCCAGATTTAATGTTCCTTTCTTTGCCCTCTCTGTCCATCCTTCTAATTCTCACGTTGTTATCATTCCTATTCTTCATATTAATTAATATATTACACATTATATTGCTTTTACTTTCAATTTAATTCCTTGTAAAAAAAAATAAAACACAACAACAACAAACAAATATAATCATAAGTATTATTATGACATGACATGTATCTAAATCTATAATTTAAGTGAAATGAAATATAATAAAAATAAAAAACTTAATCTAAATAAATAAATGGATGTTGCATAAACTATATAAAAGCAGATTTTGTTATTTATATTTTTCAAAAGTTACATGTTTATTACTTAAAACAAATGAATATATCATTCTTGTTTAGACCCTTTAGATATGAGGATATAAGAGGGTACTTGAAAGGTGTGATTTATAAATCAAAATCCATTCTACGGCCATCTGTGTAAACAATATTTGATCGATACAAGTGATTTAAGGTATCCATGGAGTTTTCTAATAGGGTTAAGGTTTTGTCAGAGGGTTTGCGACCTTATGAAACTTCAGAAAGGCTGGGACAACAAGGATATACGATTCGATCTCTCCCATAAATATTTCTGCCTGTAGGAAAATATGAAAGTAATAAAAGTAAAAGTCGACCTTGACCATATATATTACTGCATTTTGGAAACTAAATTGAAAACACCCGTAGATGTTTACAATTCGTTAAATAATAAAGATTGAGTTCTGTTCTGTTCTGTTCAATAGAATGAAGCACAGTACGTTCACTTGTATGATTAATCGTAGCTTTTCATTTTGAGCAGTTAAAATAAATACATTTAACCAAGATGCTATTCTGTCAATAACGCTTAAAAAGAAATTGTCAACATTCCAATATAGCCACCTGTATGGAATAAGGTATGTGTATATATAAACAAGAAAACTATTTGCCTGTGTTCTTATTATCTTAATTCAATGATTGTTTGGGGAAAAAAAGCAAAGTGCATTGTAAGAACACACCTGCAGTGCCACACAACCAAATTTCATGTCCTGCTATGATACGGTGATCAGATAAAAAGAATGCATTCTCATTTCATTAACCATTTTATCTAGAAATCAGTCTCAAGTTGTGGCTGCATAGACAAATTTTATCTAATGGTATAAAAAAGTTTTCTTAACTGTTCACGCAACATGCTGAGCCCATGATCAGTATTATACAGTTAATTCCAGCAAAAACTATCTACTTTATGCACATATGAGATGTAATATACATCGTATAATTATATATGTATGATTTGGACACTAATACAAAAAAGTTTTTCATCAAGCATGCCTTTATAACAAGTTATAAGTTATTTAAAGAGAGTTGCATAGCCGATCCATTGCGGTATAAATTCTATCTTCTATTATTATTTATTGTCCGTTCGCCAAATACGTATATGTAAATTTCAGTGTATTATTTGTGTCAAGTAAAGAAAAGTAATGCATATCATGTTTTAACTACTGTGTTCATTTACATGACATGTAATATTGTATGATGTTTCTTCGGTGTATTTCATTGTATCTGACGAGGTGCATAGTATTCACAAGTCTAAATTTCACAAAAACGAGCTAGTTTATGAGCAAGACCTTCTGTAGAATCTAACATTTTGCAAGCGTATAATAATCATATCTAAATGTTGTTTTGTGTGCAAAATCTCGTCGATGCTCGTACGTTTGTCATTAGAAATAAATCTGCATGAATGGATGCGTAAAAATGCATTTCTCAGGTACCACAAATTCAGGCGCTGACATCATGATGATTCTCATATTTACAATGTTTATAAACTTGTTGCAGATAATAATACATTTGCTTAAAAAATGAACTAGCAACATTTTTTACCGACTTTGCCCGACGTTGTCCGACTCGGGTCACTTTGTCGACCCTCGGGGCCTGCGTGGCCCGCGTGGCCCGCGTGGCCGATAATGCAGTAAATCACGACTCTACTCATATCTCGGTAACACCTGGCCCGGTAGCACGCTCTGTCAATGAGCCTACACTTCAGTATGTCAATATGGTATAGTGTCAACAAACTTGCTATTAAAGCGGGACTTCACTTCCTTTTAAACTGATCATAATTCATCTGACAGATCGAATCCTTCGCAACAACATGTGAAATCCATGTACTTTGACATTCTTTTGGACAAATATAAACAATTAATATTTCAGAGACAACCCAGAACGTTATTAGATAGATTGTACAACAAGACACAATATATTATTATATATTTTAAAATAACATAGTATATACGATAATCCACGAATAGTTTGGTAAGATAAAAACGGGAAGACACTACATGAATGCCTTTGATATATAGTGACCAGTATTCTTCATAAGGGATCGTTCAAAGGCGTCTTCTCTTTTGAAAATAAATGCAGTCACTCTCCTTGAACTGATATATACCCCAGGGTTGTTTTGTTCTTACCCCAAACTCAAGAAATTGATGCTTTTACTCTTCCAAGTATAGTATTCAAACCCAGCATCATCAGAAAAAAATGCCTGAAAACACACAGTCACTTATAAATATATCTATATATTACACTAAATACACATTATTTGATATATTTTAGATTATGTATGCCTTTTCTTAGGAATAATTCTTAAGGATGTAAAACGTAAAAACCTACAAAGAATGTATTTCATACGTAGGCTCGAGACAGCGTAAAATGTTCAGTTTATGTTTATTCATATCAAATACAAACATTTTATTAGCCAATATATAATTTATACAAATGCTTGTCTCAAAGGCCCATTAAATTTCAAAATTATTCAATTTTCATGAAAGAGAGAATATAAAACAGCAATGACATGTTGTTGACTAACACAAATGGCATATAATGTGCAAATACATGCTGTAAAATAACAGTTAAACGCATTGAAAATGCTGATTGAATTACGCAATTTAGATTTTTTGGATGGATGTCACAATACTCTCTTTGTTTACACTTTGCATTGGCTAGTATTCCCGAAGACGGTTTGTAATAGGAAATAGTTACTAATTTGAAAACCCGTCCTCGAACCACAATTTGTTTTTCTGCTACGTCAACGGACACATGCGGAATGTGAATGTAAAACGTCAGAAAATTGACGAAGATATGCGGAATATGTAAAGTAGTTACTTTTGTAAACAAATGAATAATCTTAAGTATAAAAAAAAAATCTATTTATGTATTGTAGTAACGTTGTCATCGAGTATGTACAGAATGCATATCTAAACATAGCTGTTGCTCACACTTTGCTTTCCTGTCCAAATTTGGAAGACCACATCGTTTAAGTATGCATATAATATAACAAAAACTCCGCACACTCATTAAGAAACATACACAGCCCCCTTTAAGCTGTGAAATATTTTATATATAAACATCATTCAAAATTAATTACACGTATACCACACAATTAATGCAGTATTAATATATTTATTACGATGCAAATGTAAATACAGTGTCTCAATGTAAAATACCCTTGTATTTACACTGCATAGATGAAGGGTGCGATAGAAGGAGTTTTATATGTAGTATTTAATAACGCTATACACAGCATGTCTCAGATGAAGGTGAAGAGAATGATAATTAATATTCGGTGACACAACAGGACTCACCAGCAAGAGCGATTTTAAGGTTTTTGCTTCAGATACAAACATGAGAATATGAGCTTTAGAGATGTTATCGTGCTGTCTATCGGTACCGTCTATCGTAAGTTTGTAAACAGCCCGTTCCAGTGGCGGATTCATGGGGAGATCGAATTGAAGGGGTGGCAGGGAATGTTAATTTCTTACAGAGCGACATTACGGGTGATCCCATTTTTAATGTCAATTGTTAGCAGAGCTGGAAAATGTATCTAAAAGTATGACATTTTTAATTTAAGAGTGATCATAAAATTTACGATGCCACAAGTACAACTTTCAACTTTATAAGGCTTAAGAAGATGGGATCGGCAAATATTCTACGTTCGTAAATATTTCATTTTTCCATTATTTTTGTGTTGCGCTAATTTTACCTTTCAACCCAGTTCAGTCAAATCGACGTCCGTTACTTTATAAAGGGCATGAAAGAAAATTGATCACATCTTAGATAGAACATTTTATCATCTACTGTGAAAGATAATGCAGTTCATGGATAGTTCTCAGTCTTTTCACAAATAAGCATAAAATGAATAATTTCTCTTTGAAGATCATTTGTCATATTTTCAGCAAAAAGCATGGAATAATTTCCGGCGTCCGTATTATCTTTTCCTTAAATTTGATATCATTTCATGTATAAATATAGAACATTTTATATACAATTTGAAAAATTATTGTGCAAAAATACTGGGAAATGACGGACAGGCTCAGAATTAACACTCGCATATCGGCAAAATGCGAGTGGAAAATGAAGTTTGCAAGTTACGTTTTAATAAAACCACTAGTGTTGTTTTTTTTTTCGAGTGAAAACTTTGGCTTTTACATTTTCTTAAACATGTCTAAATGAGATGATCTAAATAAGATAATCAATAACATCGTCAAAACTAAACAAACAATTACTAGAATAAAACTCGGGTCCGGTCTGTCGACTACGGTGCACAACACACGGACACATATATGTTAAAACATCTGCTGTTTTCAATTTATATTTTCCCTAATGAATATAAATACTTGTTACTGCTTTATTTTCTTAATATGATTCTAATTATCAAAGTTCAATACTACGATATTTATTTAGTTTCTATCAATAAAAGTTACCCACACCCTCGTATTGACCCTGGAAGCCTGATTTTACACTAGTCCCGGTTTCCAATGGAAACGCGTCTGATGCTGATTTTGATCATTAGTTGAACAATGTCAAAATGAAAGATATCCAGGTTTTTTTTTTATTACATCTTGTGATGTCAATGAACTTTGCACAGAATCTGAAATCGACAAACCAAAGAAAACACATAGATCAAACGCACTGGCAATAAAAAGCAGTGAAGAAAGGGGTGAAGAAATTGGTTGTCAAACTTTAAATAGAGTCCGGGCTCAAAATAAACACTCGCATTTTCGTCAAAATACGAGTAGAAAATGAAGTTTGCCTGTTATGTTTTAAACCACTCGCATTTTTGGGAGTGGGAAAAAATATTAAATTTGAGCCCTGTGACGATAAATTGTTTTAATCAGAACATGAGTCAAGGAACCTCTGGAATTTTAATTGTATCCAAGGAACAGGAAACCAGGTCTGCATTATAAATAAGCAAAATCGGGATATACAGCTTAGGGCGAAACGAATTTCTTGTCAATTATAGATCTAATATATTTTTCATAGAAAATAAAACTTGTATTGATTAATTAAATCACATATCTTTTAAAGTATTCGTTTCTTGAAGGCAATCTTGTAATTTGTGCCTACCGAAAAAAAAATCTATTGGTAAAATGGTGTCACAGAATCCTCCATTGTTTACGGTCGCAAAGGTCATCATGTGCCCCGAATAAGGTGAGTCTCATCAATACAGGCTGTCAACATTAGCTGGCATCCTATCAACGAACTCCCCCCCCCCCACCCACCCCGTCAAAAAAGTCCAGTGGTAACGTACCCGACTACGGATCCGCAGATTGTAGGTTCGAACCCTTTTGAGATGGGGAATTTTCCATGACCTTCCCAAACGCAAAGTACTGGTCTAACGCTGGAACCGTCGAGAGGGGGTATTATAAGTTGAAATATTTTTTTATTTCAATTGATGGAAAATTAGTATCATTACTCAATTTGAAAATATCACCTCTGTTAATTAAAGCATTACAGATTCCTATTATATACTTGACTGCCCAGATGGAAGTATGGACACTGATCTGAAAGTCAATATCAAGCTGAATCAGTTTTGAACAAATACACGAGTTCTTATTTAATGAGCTTAAAACCCATAGAAGCCTCGAGCTATTTATAGAGTAAGTAAAGATTATCTCAGAAAAAAAATGAGGTAATTCAAGCGTTGAATCTACACCCTCTGTTTTTCAATTTATAACCATTTCTCAAAGTGATGAAAAGATTAGTGAGCAGAAACTATAATCTAGTACAAGCCCTCTGAAACAACGTGGAATGATATATATCAAAAGCATTTTTATGGTGTTAAAACATTAATTAAAGAATTAATAGGTGTGATATTAATTAATAAAATCATAACAGCCTTTGGACTTTTAATTATGGGAAAGATTAAAGGTACGGGGGAGTTTTTCTGGGGCAGAAACCAGAGAATTTTACTACAAGGTCTTTCGCCTGCAGAGAGTTAAGTTCCTGAGGTGAAATCTCTCAGCAAGGGGTTTTATTGGCTATACGGATCCTTTCATATGCCCATTAGGATTATCAGGATTAAAGCGTATTAATTAACCTTTCGTGTAATCCAATAAATTAATGTTTTCTTTTAATAAGTTCAGAAAGATTAGCGTTTATCGCTTGCTTTATTATCATATCATTTTGGAATTTAAATCATCCGCAACTCTTGGCGATGAAAAGACAAATGCAGCTGGTTGCACAATTCAAACGTGGCATTAATGCCACTAACAATCTCTTTTTGAGTTAATGCAGTTTTGGTTCACGTTTAATGATTAACGGTTCTTGAATTAATGTCATTTTATATCGGAGTACCACAGACTTTCAACAGTTTATTTGGGATTAAAATGTGCAACTCATAATTCATGCAATAAATACTCAATTTGTCGAAATAGAGCGTAATCATCCGAACCCACACGAAGAATAAGAAATTCGGGCGGCTGGGGTGTTCAAAATGTTTACCAAAAAAACTAAATACAATTCATTTTCTTTTCCCTTATTCATATGTTTACATACTTTGGTAAGAAGTGTGTGTGTGTGTGTGTGTGTGTGTGTGTGTGTGTGTGTTTCAAATCAGTTCCCCTATAAATCTTATTTTTATAATATCTGAAATATCGGTATATGAGTAGATCTTAATTTTATAAGTATCTAAGTATCGAGCTGAAACTAAGGGAGAAACTTTTGCATATTTTATACATTTGAACCCGTACAAGCGGCCACATATATTAAGCGGCCAGCCTGCATTTAACAGGTCAGTTTTGATATTACGAAACTAGCATCTTGTTTTATGTATAATCTTCATCAAGCGACCACCTCTGATAAACGGTCACTTTATTTTGTTTCCTTGACTGGCGGCTTAGACAGGTCTACATTTATATACGTATGTTTTTTACATTGCACATTGCACACCGCTAGCATATTATCAATTTCATTTGATGTTATAATAAAGATTAAATCCCATGAACTATACATTATTTCATAGATAAAAATCATTATATAGTTATAAAAACATATCAAATAAAACATTTTAACACAGATCTGTTAATAGCAAAAATAGTATTACATCTGAGAAACGGTCTTCACTTTTTATGTTTTCAATAGTCGATGTTATTTTTTGTTTTATATATTCGCGGTCTGATCTTACACAAATAAACATACTGTGTTACTTTTGTAATTTCACACTACCTAGCAAAATGTTGCCCTGTTCTTATCACAATAACAATAGCCCGTGACTCAGCATAATTACAAACAAACTCATTTTTTTTTCGACATTTATTCAAACAGAATACGTTCTTGTGACATGGGATGTTCCAGTAACCCTAAATAGCATAAGTCATACCCTAATAAAATGAAATGAAGAACGCATGTGTATTCAAACAAACTGCACGTGCCATTTGAGATTGGCTTAACTCTAATATTGTATAAATCCTAGATTTTCTTAAATATTTAACTCTCAAACCCAACAGCTGATTTATGAGATGAAAGAGACACACATTTTTTTTATCAATATTTAAGAATAATAAGTAGATATGCTATCTATCGGGATTTACTGATTTTTGACTAAGTGAAAAAAAAATGTCCTAAGCGACTCTGTGAATATGAACCTAAATTCCTAACTTTGTATTTCCCTTTCTAAAATGTATTTGAAGTATTTTATGTCGTTACGTAAATATTTACATGTTTCTTACCCTATCATTTGTATTAAGAAAAAAGAAACAAATGTTTATAATAAAAATAAGAGAAGGAAAGAAAGTGGGTATTAATAGAAATAATAAATGAAAACAAAGGAGAGGTGTTAACAGAGTCATACAGAGAGAGAGAGAGAGAGAGAGAGAGAGGGGAGCATAAATGTCATACAATAATGAATTGAAAAAGAAAATTATCAAGTAATCTGTAAATACTTCGAGATGATTTTTTAATGATTCTTGTGTCTTCAATATACATACCCTGTTTTTTCATTTCTTATTGAATATTTTTAGTTAGGTTCATTATTTTTGTCAAATTAGTCTTACACTTTTATACTTGAAAAAAATAACGAAAAAACAACAACAAAAAACACACACACCAAAAAAAACAGGAATGGTGAAATGCGTTGAACCTAACTTAAGAATTTAATCATTACTTAGCACTAATTAATTTCAGGTGAAATTAAATTATGGCTATATATATGTCCTGGTTTCATCTAAACTTATAAATCAGCTTCAAACCTTTCGATCCAGAATGGACAATTTTACAATATGCATCGAGATATGTCTACTGTAAGACAGAGGAAGTCATGAACTGATAAAATAATATTTCAGTATGTTTTGCAGACAATCCCATCTTCATTCTGATTTTATAAACACATTTAATTCAAATTATGATCCATTTACTACTATTTTTACCATTACTACCAACACTATACAAGTGCTGCTCAAATAGACAGTATTTTAATGGGGACTTGTGATGCTAAGAAATGGAATCGTTAATCGATCATTATTTTGTGTGTGTGTGTGTGGGGGGGGGGGGGGGGGGAAACATTACTAGATCTGAAATTATAAAGCAACTGAAAGAATTTTGTAACAATTTCTGATTCGAGAAAAGTACTTCTGAGGCAAAACAAATGAAATATAATGATGTCATTGATGAACATTGAAAGAATTTTGTAACAATTTCTGGTTCAAGAAAAGTACTTCTGAGGCAAAACAAATTAAATATAATGATGTCATTGATGAACATTAAAAGCATTATTTTCTCAGATTACTCATATTGGAGAATGACCAAAGACAATTCATACTAAATTGTCGTTAAAATTTGAACTGTAAAAAGTCATAAGCAGTCAAATAACGAACCCACACAATACGATTTATTTTACTGAGTGAAATCGAAAATAAACATCTGACAGAGTATAAGTATCAAATAAGATCCCTCTGTGTGTAGCTCGATAAATTTCCTCATTAGCTGCATAAAGATCATATATTTGTCTTTTAGAGAGATCAATTCAAAGCAATTTCATTAAGATAATACGAGTGGCTCGGTGCCTAAGCAGGATTTATTTTATTCTCATCAAAATATGCATCCGCAGAGTAAGTATCTTCCCGCTCACACATCGCATGCATTCTTTTTAATTTACAACACTATTGGATTTCATATCGTATAAATATCTCAAATTTTGGTCTGCATCATTCGCCATAGATAATATCTCCCTCGTTCCCACACTCGGTGAAGTGTATGTGATTTACACGTGCGTGAAGATAAACCACAAATTAAACATACGCCAGAAGGTTTTCCGGCCCTGTCAATGATATTTGAATTTCAATGTAAACAAGAAATAATGATCATTCAAACATATTCTATTCAGCATAACTTTTGGTATATAATTATTAATAGTTATTGCTTCTTTTTTCATATTTAATTAATTTGACACTTCATTTAACAAGCTGCTTACTTCACACTATGAAAGTGGGAAACGGTTTTGCAATATTTCGTTACATCAAAGTATCCTCCCTAATATATTCTTTTTAAAGAAGGGGGTTATATTTTTACAGAAAAATGCTTGATTTGTTGGCGATAATCATAGCATGAAATTTACACATCGTGATGTTCAAGTAGAGATGTACGATCACGATCGAGGTCGAACTAATTGAATGCAAGCCACTTTCGCAAAATTCCACTTTAAGAGAAAATGACTCAAGGAATATGAGAAAACTATTTCAAAATCGACCATTGCGTTTAAATCCTTGGCTCGCTCTATGATTATCAATATATATTAAATTTAGTGATTGATTAATTATTCAAAATTTAGAATGTTTATTGTAATAAAATGATTAAAATGTTCCCCCCTCATAATAAAATTCTAGCCTTCACACTCTAATTGCACGTATTCGTACTAAAAAATAATATTATTATATACTTTTATTATATTAACATATTATCATATAATTAATCATCAAAAGAAACATTTACTATAAATGTCAAGATGCACTTGATATGAAGGCAAGTCATATGCTGGTCATTAAATCAAAATTGAATATGTATGAGGGACATGTTGCCTGGGAATGTCATGCTTTCATTCATCCCATTTTCGAGAAGAGAAGGTGTGAAATTATGGGAGAAAGATAAATAATAAAATCAGCTGCTGCGCCACAAAAATGGCGACGTTTATAAAGTGTAAACTTTATTAGCGGTAGGTAGAGCAAACAATGTATAATGATGATCATTTATGTCAATGGAAACATGATTTTGAAAGAGGAACCAGCCTTGTGGTCAAAAGGTGGTTTGTTTATTATCCGCGAGGTCGACATTTAAAGTTGGGAATTTCTTGCCACACCAATATAAGCTGTTAGAGTACATTTTATCTTTATGAAAAATCGGCATTTGAACTTGATTTGCGGCCATAAATAAGTAGAGATAAAGCAGAAATTTGAATAAAAGTGGCAGACCTTAACACGGGCTCGGACGAGGTTTGCACTCGCTGAAACAAAAATCGGAGTGTCTTATTTCAACAAGTACACTATGGCACTTTATGAGTTGTCAAATGGAGGCAGATTTTGTGGGGCTGGGATCAGAAAGAAAAGAAGATAAACACAAAGCACTGATATCAATCATATTTTCTCTTAATTATAATCAAATTGAATTTAACTGGTCGGACGTGTACCTTATATTTATTACATAATAATAATAATTATAAGAATGATGATGATGATGATGATGATGCAATAAATATATAAATAAATAAAAAATGGCGAAACAACATCATAAAGGAAAAATAGATTTCGACAATATGATGAATAGCATTACATGTAAAATGTATGAAGTTTGAAGTGCCCCCCCTGGCAGCATGCTTTAGGTGTTACACAAATCAAAATAAAGTCGAGAGGTATCTGGCAAAAGTTGCAAACTATTCTTTCGCAATCAATTCAAAATAAAATGAAATGTGGATATCTTGTGATTGGAGGAGAGTGCATAGTGGCCAATTCACATATTACATTTTGTAAGTGTTTGGTAATAAAGATGATTCTTAAAAGTAATACAAATATCTTTTGCGGTCATTAAATTTCGTTGGTGTTGTATGAAGAATAATTTCGTGGGTACATATATTCGTGGATTCATTTTTCGGGGATTATGAACTCCATACGAAATGAAATAATTCGGTTGGTATCTATATTTTCTGATAACACTTTATACAAAAACCACAAAAAATATTTTCCCGCGAAAATTAATGATCTGGAAGTAAAAAGGGAGTAAAAATAAACTTTCGATTAGAAAATAGAAACAAAATAAAAACAACTGACATAGTTATAAAAACACATATATAATTGCACTTTATTAGGTTGTCTATTACAGTTTTATACACCCTGGAATTGCACAAGATCTGAAATGTGTAATCATTCATAGCTGTCACGGCCATAAAGAATCTATCAGCAGTTTACGACTGTTGAAATTACCATAAAATGCACATCGCATCGACGGAACAAACTCGTGAAATTTAATAAACTATCACGCGTTTAGCGCCTTGCGTACCAATCGGATATACTCGGTACTTGTTATCTGTCATCCGGGCTCAAAGCCTAGCGTGAGATATGAACATTGTCACATTAATATAGAAGTTGTTGGCGAATTCTAATAAAATATTCAATATTTCGATTAACTATCCCTGTCTAAATTTAAATTGAAACATGATAAACACAGAAACCTGATTAAAAAAATGAATAAAAATAAACATTGTGACGATGATGAGCTTAAACTACTACTATTGCTGCTGTTGCTGATGAAAAAAAGAAAGAAAATATATCTTCATTTTTCTTTCTCTCTCTTATTAATTAATTAACTAATTAATTAATTAATTAATTAATTCCAAGGGCATCTTTTGCTGGAAATAACAGCTGAACAAAAACAATGACACACAGATACAAAAATCAATTGTTCATATAAACAACAGGTGCCAAATCAATACACAGGCATCAAACTAGACTGTTTATGATGCTAATTATATAGCTATCAACATCATTACTTCATCAATCATTTAATTAACTGATTGTAATGAATGACCAAACACATTTTATTTATAGTTTTGATTCCTAGTTTACTGAGAATGAAATAAGCTGTATGAGAGAATTAATGGCTGTCATAGTTCATCATTATAAACAGAACAGACTATTTTTATTCACCTTATTAAATGGCAATATATTACTCTCTCTCTCTCTCTCTCTCTCTCTCTCTCTTTATTGTGTTTTATTCTCCTATATTCGTTTGTTACATTTTCTATAATCGAAATTGAATTTTTATGCAAATTAAGTACTCTTAAACTAAATGGAATATTCAGGAATTATTAACTAGAAAAATACATCATACACCATTTATCTTTCTTTTTCCATAATACATGCACATATAAGTTAGTTAAATGCATACTTGTTCTAGTTTCTTGGTTATAGAATTTAAAACACGCTTTATATGCATCTGCATAGAAATGGTGATCTTTTTTTTTCCTTCTAAAAACCTTCTAAAAACATACTACTCTCTTATTTTAGTATAATATATATGAACAGCGGACGCAATATTGACGCAATTAGCGCTGAAATGTTTCACTACTGAAAACATACTGATGTGATAAAGTGTCTTGGTATTGCTATTTTAATCTTTCTAAATGTCAAATTGTCGATAGTTTCAAGATCGACAGTTTCATAATTATACGAAAGCTTTTAAAGAACAGTGGAATACACGAAAGGACATATCGTATTAATATGCACAAAACTGAAATGAAAACGTCGTAACACAGTTATTGTGTAGTGAGAGACCATAAACAGCACTTATAGATCTAGTACAACCTGTTAAAGAGAGAGGAGAACTGACAGAAGAATCAAGATATGGCAGAACAGAACAGCATGCACGTGTCTTTCATAAGCATGACATTAACATAAACATGTACATCAGTATTTATATAAGTAAACACAGTAAATACTTGTAATGCATTTACAGGTAGCAAACTTGGTCAGGTAGTTTGTATACAGAAAACTAGTTGTAGAGAAGAAAATACGCGTAATTTTGATATTTTTCCTAATTTTAATAGAATCAATGAAAGCAGTATCAACATTGTTGTTGTACACCGTTTTTCATTTTTTTCTTTCTTTTTTATTTTATTTCTTTTCATGTGACACAGTGTTAACCTACAGAACCTTTACTTTGTAAAAACAAACTTATGATAGGTTTTCAAACAGTTCAGAGTAACAATGGTTATAGATTGTTAACTTCTAAACAAGTTCGGTTATGAGTTTATCAGATAAACCCAGATCAGAATGAGAATATTATATATATTAGGTAATCTTTTATGATTGTGATATGTGGTATACAGCTTAATTTAGGTGAAAAATAAATAAGCATGTACTTGATATAAACACCAGACTAAACATGCATATAAGTCATTTTATTTATAAAAATATTAAATCAGCATGATGAATTGTGTTTTATTAACTTTGACCCATATTTAATAAAGCTTCGCCATATTCCTATTATTCATGAGTCTTTAGCATCACGTGCACCACGAGAGATGTATCCAGTAGCAATCTCGTGCGCTGCCTGCCAAATTCTTCGATTGACCTAAACTGACCCGGTGCGAATAACACAATCACGGTCCTATTATCATGTGCGTGCAAATCTCATGTAAACCGAGCTTTGAAATTTTCACTTGATCTAAGAAGAAGAAAAAAGGCTGAAATGCATCTAAAGTTCATCAAGTCGAGATTCAAACACTTTCAGGAGATAGTGTGTCAGAGTTGAGCTAGAAAAATATCTCTCACCGCAGGTGGGAATTGCATCTAGCAAATTTAGTGAGCTCGAATTATATATTTCTCCAAAAAAGCAGTATGGCCAATTTACAACGGTAAATATGCATTATTTTCTTGGGATACCCCCCCCCCCCATTTCTCTATAAGACATGTATTGAAAGAATGGAATGTATGCCAACATATGTTTACGTTAATACTCTACCTGCAATACTATAAATCTCTTCCCCGGATAGCTCTATTATTCTAAAAGACAAAAACTCTTTTCCTATGGAAATCAGTAAGGTAGAACATTTAAACATAAACAGGTTTCTTCAACTTTTATAAACAAAGTTTTGACTGTTTGCTTTCGTCAGTTTTCACAAAGTTTTCAAAAATAAACAAATGACGTATACGGCTAAACCACGCAATGATTCAAAAATATATAAACCGAGAACATGTATACAGTCGGATATATATTCATGACTGTACATAATTTATTATAGAAACAATTTAAGAAGTAGCTGGGAAAAACGATTGAACACCAGCCTATATATTTTACAGTGTACAGTACATAATATAAATGTATGTAAGCCAGTCAATCACCATGAAAATCAATCAATTAATGCAACACGTTTATCACATTCTGAAATCCAGACTAATCATAAACTAGTAAAAAAAACCCACAAAAAACAACAACAAAAAAAAACATTACATGATCAGAAAAAGGTCGCCTTGGTCCAGTGGTAGGAGTGGAATTGAGTCGGTTTGACATCCGCTGGGACGAGATATTCCTAAGGCAAGTACTTGTTAAATCCAGGGAAATGTAATAGGGAATTAATATAAATTGCAGAAGAAGAGGTTTTCAAATCGTTGTATAAAGAAGTAAGTTAAAGTTACCTTTACCATTATTCCTAAAAAAAGAAATTCCAGATAGCGTATAACTTAACACAAAACGAAAAGGGTTTGATATGGCATTATACGTAAAAGGACCTTTGGTTATCCCAGTCTCTGAGAATTAAATACTTATTTCAAGGTGACATTTGGTATAGTTTTCACATTTTTCCGTAAAAAATTAGTCATTTGTTAATTTAGAGTGACTGTTTTGAATGTTTCGAAGTGACATTTTCTATTTAAATGTTGTGACTATCGTACAGGTGCTATTCTCTTCCCACTTACTGTACACGTGGGTTTCAACCGGATGTTCCGGTTTCTTCCCACATCCAGGAACAGTGGTCCACGTTTTTGTCCACTCTTTTTTAAAGATGATATGAAATTCTACCGTTTTAGATTATTTTTTTTTTTCGAGAATACATTTCTTTTACATATTATACCAAAATTTTCTCTCCCTGTTCCCCCCCCCCCCCCTGTTTTCTTTTACCCAAACAATACCAATGCTATAATCATGACTAAAAAGCATGTGTTTTCGTGTTTGAATACATAAATACCACCACTCCCCCACCCACCAAAAAAAAAAAAAAAAAAAAAAAAACAGAAAGAAAAAATTATAATAATCAGATTTTAAAAAATCGTTACTTGTGAACGATTTAAACTATTTAAACCCTGATATTAAATATGCACTCTGTTCTAAAGAATGAGCAGTGTTCTAGCGAACCTTTAGCAGATAGAAGGCATTTAGATCAGGAAAAGATCAAAAGCTTCGGCGAAATCTGCAAAGTGCATTTAGCTGGAGCACCGTGTCTCTATCAGTAGGAAATAAATCTGAGAAACTGTTTGAATGTAAATGTAATAAATGTGTCTCAGGGCCGTTTTTATTTAAATGGGATCTTTATTTTTGTCGCTAGATTATCTTTTTTTACCGGTGATAAATGTAGCAACAGTTGCCATGTAACAAACATTTTTTACGATAACTTTGTGTATGAAATGATGCCACTGAACGTAAGAAATATTAAGCATATCAAAACAGATTGATAGTCAAGACTAGAACACCCTTTTCTCTGAACTCTGAGTCTTATTTCCGACACACTTTAACATTAATTATGAAGAATCATTTCTGGATGATCATAAAATTATTAAACAGAGTAAAATGGATTTTATCGCGCGCGTCTAACATAAATATTTTCACATTTTTTTGTGTAATCTGATTGCCATTGAAATAAAAAATATAAAAATAGAGCCTACTCGCATTCCTCTTTCGATCATAGATTTAAATAAATAACAGTGAAATGATGTGTTCAGAGAGAGAGAGAGAGAGAGAGAGAGGTACCTGTCAACAATAGTTACAGATGGTATAAGTTTTTTATACGGCGAAATAAGGTCTGTCAAAAGAACAAGAATAGAAACATCATCATCATCATCATCATCATCATCATCATCAAAAGAATATAAAATCTGTATTTCTGAAACTTGAATGATACGTTATAATGTGTTTAAAAATTTCACCTGCATGGTACACTTTCTCATCAATTCAATGTTATCTACTTTTACATTTATAATTTTGTTCTTCTTAATTTGTCATTTTGCGTTCACTATTATCATAAATAATTTGCATTGGTGCCATATACATACAACCTCTACAAACAAATTATTTTACATGTACATGAACATTAATAAATTAATTTGAATATTTACATCCGAGTTGGATATTATATTGGCAATCTTTTATATTCAGAAGTTAAACCCTTTACCTCATATAACCTCGTTTTCATGCATTGGCAAACAGAACAAATCCAGACCAGACAACTTGCAGATATTGTAGTTTGATTTCTTTACTGTCTGCACAGCGAATACAAATCTATTGTTTCATATACCAGTCAAAGTTAAGTAAATCAATAGATGTATATCTTAAGTCACATTTTAACATGAATATTCATGAAGTAAAGGGTTAATTAGATATGTCTCTAGATTTATAGTCTATCCTTGAAGTAAATATTTAGCAATGACAGTCCAGTCATTTTCTATCTAATGTCTTATTTACTTACTTACAAAAATAAAAGAACAACTCAAAATAAAATGCATCTTTGGTTAAATCGACAGTTTCTATTGAATTGAATAAAATCGTAATTTATAGAAATTGAAACTTAAGAAGGAAAAAGTATCATGCGTAACATGATACTGATCGGAGACCCTAAAATAAAACACATTATTGGAAGCTATATTACGTATCCTTCAATATAGCACAAATTGAAAATAAAGTGCAATTTCTATAACCTATCTCACAACTTGAACAGGGTTGCCTATGAATTCCAGCATTATGTGTATCAGGTTCATGATCGATTCATTATTATATTCACACCTATATTTTCCTAATGAAAACGGCGACTGGTTGACTCCTTTTTCTACAAGTATATTTAGGAGACCACCGCTGTAAGCACAGAGTGGGACTAATATTTTTCGTCATGCAATTATATTGTTGTCGTCTTCTCAATCGAGGTACATTTCAATTCTTTACCGTCGTTAATTAATATATGAAAGACGGTTTCCCTTTATCCACAGCGTGCGATTCCCGTACTTGAATCGCTGTTGAATGTAATGCTTTTTATTACCCCTAAAAAGAATATTTCTCATTTTTAATTCAATTGTGAGGCAATTAAAAGGGTCAATTGGATTATACTATAGGTGAGAATATGCAACATGTTTTTTTCTCCTGAAATTAAGTTCTCGTTTTGTGTATTGAGTCTATCCAATAAGACCAGTTCAGATGTGTATTCAGTTAAAAAAAGGGGGAATGTATTAGTTTAGAGCTTTATAAATAAACTGAGTAACAGATATAATCCATGATCAAAGTTATTAAACACAGTCTGAATTAAAAAAGGAAAACTAAAAGAAAAAAAAGCTGTGATATACTTTATGAATAAAATTATATAAAAAATGAAATACATGTTAAGTGGAAACATAGAGCATCATACACACAGTGTAGTTAATATATGTAAAATGATCATACGATAACACTGTATAAAAATGTAATAAACAATTAAATTCATTCTTTTTTTAAAAAGAGTGAATTTAATTATTTATTGTTTTATTTCCCTCAGGAAAAAAAAAACGAACATATTTATTTGAAAATGCAATTGATATTTGCTAGTAATTTCATAATCAAATGACAAAGACTCGATACTGAAGTAACAGACAAAATGATTCCTTTTCATAGACACTGATGCACCCCCCCCCCCCCTCCCACACACACACTCACTTACTTCTTCACATTTTTCTTTTTTTTCCTTTATTTCTTCTTCCCTCTGTTTGCTTTTTTTAAAATTTCATTTCGAACATTGGGCGTGGGTTTAATTCAACTCATATGATTTAATGTATTGAGCACACAATTATTTTATGCTTAAGTATAAAGTGACACTTAGAGTTACGGTTAAGAAAACATCAGGCATTCACACCATGACGTGCTAGCCCTAAGACAAGTAGCGCTCACGGATTAAACTGCTACTTGGGCAAGTCGAGTTAAAGCTGACAGTGACTCAAGTTACTTGTCTAATCAATTAATTAATTAACGTATTAACGTTAATCGCCGACCATAACTAATCTTATCAAAATATAAGGAATGGGGTATCAAATGGACTGATTCTTTAGCATTGTGTTGCAACGTCATTCTGAATGCGATCTCGATAACGTTCGAAAAGGTTTTGAAACGTACACGCACAAATATGTATAGGTTGTAAAAACACACATTATTGTATGGAAAGAAGTAGTACTTCAATACGTTCTTTTCAGCTTATCACCAGAATAACTTTATCACCTTTGTGTAATTAAAACTTGCACAGATAATTGAAAAAAGAGGAAATACCGGGTCACGCGGGAAGAAACAGGTGCGAACATTACAGCAGATACAAGCGGCCATCTTGAAAGAAACTTCAATAAGTTTTAAAGAAAACAAACAAACAAACAAAAAAACGCCTGATATAAGTTTAAAAATGACGTCCTTTTCGGTGTTTAACAGACAATGAAAAAAAAAAAGATATTTTGATATACTTCGTAGTACATATAAATGTATATTGCAACTGAATGCATACTTCTCAGAAGGTACACCCAATCTAACGTTCGTTACTAACTTCTGTAAAAAAAGTTAGCTTTCATCCCCTACTGCAGATAAACAAGCTGGGTTTCATCTGGCTTGACTTTTAATGACCATAAATTCACAAATCTGACAAAGTCTTTAACTGGTTGTTCATAAAACCATATTTATTCGATTAAACAATCGTATTTAAGTTAAACCAGATGTGTATATATCCACCAGTTAATGAACATGTCTTGAATAAATAATATTCATAAGAAATAATTTCTTCATTCTACGTAATAACCCTTTCATCTACTAAAATAAACATTTCAATTATCATACTTTTTGGCATTGAATTATTTTTCTGATAAAAACTATCGTTTAAGTGAAAATTAAACTGTAAATTAATACTAAAAAAATCATTTTTTTAACTCTGCACACACTGAATTGTTGCATACTGTGATCTAAGCACTCCCCTGTGACAATCTGTCATTTGCCTACTTTATGTTACTTCTTAATGTTATCATAAAAAAGTTCCTTCCACAACACAATAGACTAGTGGTAACTAAAAGATATTACGTTTATTGAAAGCCAGAAGAGGTCACGAGTCTTCTTTTTATATATGCTGATAAGCCCTTCTGGCTCTCTTTTTTTAAATTAAAACCCATTGGAACATTAATTCTAAAATTATAAAAACGATTCTAAAATGTCCTGGTCCCCTAAACTTTATCAAATATATACATACAAAAAAGAAAGACAAAAAAGACGATGGTGATAATTCTATCTACAAACTTAGGTAAACTTTTTGCTCTATCAAACTCTAGCATATCCTCCATAACGGTAATCGGGGGCAATCAGTTATTTCAAATAACTGGAAAGCTTTGATATTCATTGCCATCAAACGGGAGGAACATATTTCAAACAACCAATTTTTGCTTTCCCATCTGGTATTCCTTTCAGCCGTAATGGTTAAAGCGAATTAACAAACATGTCGGTATGTTTAATATGTTTAAACCATTGACAAGAAATGTGCCTCTGTAGGTGATGATGATGTTTCAATTTATTTCTAAGTTGAATATGAAGAAAAGAATGGTAAAATACATGCATTGCACATGTACTTTATCTTGAAGTTAGGACTAGAAGTGCTCTGTAAAGAGGATTTGGACACAATTGTAGAATGTGTTATTTTTTTCGTAGCATAAAAAAATGCGTACTGTGTTGCATAAAAAGTGAAGAAATGAGGAAAGGAACATGTTGGAGCTACTGTTGAAGAGAAAATAAAAACCGTTGTTGATTGGGTGTCTTTTTCCTCGTCGTTGTTTGGGGAGAGTACCAATCCTTTAAATGACTTGGCGGGTTGGTTTTCAGAACATATTGCATGCATGTTTGTTGTAAATCGACGTATATGTTAGATTTTATGATCATGCTGTAGTTTGTTATATAAGACTGTAGTGTGGCATTTTGTTTCAAGAAAACTAAAACTAGCGGTACTCACCGACACATTCGTTGGCTTCCCGTGCCGTTGCCCGAGCCCAAGGGCGATCCACATGGAAGGGCTTGCATTTCTCACAGTCTTTGCCCGCTGTATTATGTTTACAGTCACAAACGTTATTTCCATCTCGATCCTTGATGCAGGACGATGCATGACCATTACACTTGCATCTTCCACCGACGGCGAAATCCGACAAAGAGTAATAATAACTTTCCCGTGCAACTTCCGTATTTTGTCGTTCATTTCCATACGTGTTCAGCTTGTTGAAAACAATCATGATATCTGTGGCCGTCACCCAGTCTTGAAGGACAGGGCTGTTGTCGAAATCATACGCAGATGGCCTGCCCTCAAGGGTGCTGAAGGCAACCCGTGCCCCGCTCATCGGGTCTACGTTACTGTAGGCCTCAGTACAGAGGGCTTCTTGCTCGTTGGCCTTGGTTACCATGGACCGCGAGGACTTTTTATACATTTTCTTACATTCACTGGAATAATATTGGAATGGAATCCACGTTTTACCATAATCCATGCTTTTAAATATTGCCATAGAATCAGGTCTTGCCGAACAAAATTCCAGACTGACGTACGTTAATTCAAACTTTTTACCCAAAGACAATTTCAAAGTGACGTTGTTTGGAAATTGTACAAATGGTTCTGACATCCAGCACGTCAAATTATTCGGATTGTTCAAGTCCGTCAGATATGTCGGCGGGTGTTGGCGTTTGACGTTGTTGGCGTCACAAATATAACAACTCCTGATGATTCCACCGTCTGTGTCAGGGTTGTTCGTGCAGTAGCGACTGGGAGGATTCCCGCACGTGCTCGAGGCTTCCACCTCGTGCCCGAATGCAGCGTTAATAAAATCCGGAATGCATCTTTTTGGTTTGTCTCCCTCGTCGTAGCAAGGGTCATGTAAGGGCTGCGGCTGGACAAACCGGCCCATATACGTTGTGTTTCCTGTTACCACTACCAACACACACACCACTTCAAAAAGTAAAACCGAATACATTGTCTTACCTTTCAACTTGGATAAAAAATCTCACACGATAACAAATATACAATTTATAAACAAATATATCTTAAAATGATCTTAACGTCATGTTATTAATCCATGTATGATAATTTATTACATTTAAAAAAAGAAACGAGAGGAAAAAAAAAATCTCGAGTATAATAAATTATTCCCTAGCACTGCTAATATATCCTTTCAATTGTATATTATGGTCGGAATAATTATTTTATCTGTGCCTGCAGGCACACACGGATGGCTCACAGAAACTTAATTACTCCCTCCAGACGATATAGCCTGACATCTGGCGAACTAGTTTACGATTTTTTCTCTTAAACACGCATCCTTTATCTCCTTTTGTTTCAAAATTCAAACCGACATCTTCACCATATATCCATTTCTGAGCAGAAATCTTTGAAACGATAAATTAAAAGAAAACAGACTTTTGTAGCGCAGAATCCGAGATTTATATTTATTCTCGTATAAATTAAACTCACTTAATTGTAGGTTTTCGAAATTAAACTTCTCTACTCTGTGTCCAATTTGAAACTAATCCGGTCTATTCCTATTGTTAAAGTCCGCTTTGTAAACGTATCGTCTAGATAACCGCTGTGATAAAACACCCTTTTTGATTTCTATCCTGAAGACCTGACGATTTCATCCTTTTCCGCCTTTGGGTGACTTGCGCCGATCTTCAGTCACAATGAGGTTCAAGCTAGCCAATGAAATCCCCGTGACAGCTCTCCGGTCTAGAAGAGCACTTTCCGTTTAATAAACGAGAGCGTTAAAAATCTTTCACGCGAAACCCCGACAAAACAAACACCGGAACTGTTTACTATTTATTAAGCACATGTTTAAATAAAAGGTGTCAAAACTTATGACTTTAGAAGTAGCAGTAGATTATAACGTTCGGTAAAGCCCACTCTAAAACCGACATAACAATAGGATCTGACTTCTCCAATACAGCACTGCTTACCGTTCGTTTTGATTGGCACTACACGGTTTGTCAAGGCGGTAGAAGCACGCCTAAAATCCATCACTGTATTACAGCTCAATTACGGAAAAAATATTAGCCGCACAGATCGTTCCTTAGTTCCCGCCCTCCCGCATTTTATACTCTACCCTTCCTCGTTTACCCGGGTATCTTCAAGGATGACACCGGGACTATAATTGAAGTTTATTTTAGTAATTAAATCAATGTATACATCGTACAAAAAATATTCAATTTAAACTAGAGCGAGCGAATCTTAACCAGCAGGCGTATCGTTTTAAGCGACTGAACAAAGGGATTCTTCAGGCTTGTATCTATCCGCGTCAAGATCTAGGTTGATATTGTTATACACAATAGACTCCTGACGTTGCTTATTTAAATCATGAACCACCAAACTTGATGTGAATTAATGCTTCTTACGCTGACAAAACGGCAGCTAGGCCGAAATACAGGCATGCGTCTTTTTCCCAGGTATATGATTTTAATGTGTAGGCCTCCATTTATCATAGCTCTTGTCATTTACATAAGACATACGAAAATACGACCGAACGTGCCGTTGACTTGGTTTTTGCTTTTCTCTCACATACTTGTGATATTTAAGCGAGACTCGACGAGTACCCGATCTATGGTTGCCCGCACACCTGTTTCACTACAGCGCCGTAAACTAAACTACCAAATTCGCAAAATTACTAATGATATACGGTTATGGTAAGCTTAAAATGCTACGGTGTCAATCTAGACAGCTTTAGTGTGATTTCATACAAAAATATGAAATCAGTTAAATAACATCCTCACTGTTTTCAGTGTGCACGGAAGATTGACCCCGTACACTCCTTGGCTGTAAATTCCTGCTAATGTTGACACATGGTTTTCAAGTTGGATGCTCGCATGATCCAATGATTTCTTGAATTTAATTGGTCTGTTTGAGAATTCCAGCCCGACGAGGCAAACCGGAAATGATTCATCAAAATATGAAACATTCGTCACTGTCTGCCAATTCGTATCTTTTACACACAAAAAAGTTATATTACTTGCTCTCACAAAATTATTATTCGATTTTATATTAATTTTTCAAAACCTTGTAATTTGTATGATGAAAAAATTAAGCACGTTCAGACGTTCTGTTTTCGTTTCTAAATTCTAATTTTACTTAAACAATGTATATTCCTCATTCTACACTTCCCCACTTTTTTATTCCCCCCCCCTTCCCATCCATGATTACCATAAATGAAAAATGTGTTTGAAATATCAACTGAGTTAAACTTTCACCATTTGCCTCATAAGGACGTATTTTGAGGCCCTGGATAACAGATCAGACCCAAACCAGAGAGCTCCTGGCGTGGCATAGGCAAATCTATTGTTTCATGAAAGTTCTATAAATTGATATTCACCAAGTCATCGATATATACCCGAATAATATAAAGAGTTAATAAATAATTTATGTTTTAATCTTATATCTATGAGTTTTCGATACAATTAAACCATTGATTTTGTCAGAATCTGTTCCACAAATGGTTCGATCTTCATAAAACGAATGTCCTTGATTTGTAATAATTGTTTCACATGAACGGGGTGCTTTTAACGAATTAAAAACATTACATTGCAGTTACTTATCAATTTTATGGCAAAATACTTCTCTATGTAACTGCTGCCACGTGTCAGTTTTATCAGTAAGAAATATAAGCTAAGTTACTCGATCAACATCAGAAAAAGGTGTTATATTCCCCTCCCCCCTTTTTAATTTTTATAACCATTTCGCAGATTCCTGCACTTTCAGGTTAATGTACGTCATTTCCGCTAGATGTTTACATATATGCCTTAATGTTTAAACTCATATGATGCAATTAACATATAGTTTGGCACCTGATATTCGTTAATGCTGATGGCAAAGTTCTAAATGATCTGACAGCAAAAACAAATGATAAGTAGCAACTAAGGATGGATATATTTTCTCTATTAAACACGTGCACCGCAGTAATGATTCAAAACTGTTTTATCTTTCTTGATATTTATGGGTTCTCGGCAGACAGCAATGCTGAATTTGTTTCATGATTTTTTTTTTCTAAATTTAATCCGAAGCAGATTAGATAGTGTTCGATATAGATGAAGAAAATCGTATCAACTGGAATATCCAGTATGATAAACTGTCAAAACATGTCATGGATGATGCGCCTTTGTGAAATGAATGAGCATAGCGTCAACAATTATAGCCATGTCTTTTCGACAGTTGTTATATTTGATATCAGATGTATTCGCTATAGTTGTTGTTGTATTGGGGTTTACCGTCGCTGCGATAGTATTTCAATCATATAACTACGTCCAGCTAATTACAGGTTGAGGAAGACCCCGAGTACACAGAGGTACCCGGGTAGAACCACCGACCTACCGCAAGCCAGCTGGAAGGCTTCCTCACATGAAAAATTTCGAAGTCCCTACCGGGATTCGAACCCACAGCGGTGAGGAGCTGAGAGATTTGGTGTCCACGACTGTAACCGCTCGGCCACGGCGGTCCCTTGTATTTGCTATAGACTGTTTCACCAGAGGATCGGCAATACCTGGTATAATTCGCTGATTTGAATTGACCAGTCAATGACTGGGGAAAAATCCCAAATGTATGTTTATTTCGCATTGAACATAGTGTGGAATTAAGCACCAGCATGTAGATTAAGTGTTCGGGAAAATCCTCGTTGATTTACGTAAGTTTACGTATAATTTCGGAGTGAAATAATCTATAGAGCGGGCGAGGAAGCATGGTGGCTAACGGTAGGTTTGGTGGTTCTATTAGGTGCTTCGTGTGCAATCGGGGTCATACTCCATCTTAAATCAGCTTGTCATAGCTCTATGTCTGAAATACATACTAAGTATTTTTCTTAGATATCTATCTTGTATTGATAACTAAACACATTGGAACTCTATTAGGAACCTTTTTCGGCGAAAGCTGTATAAAATGGATTTTGACCTATTTCTTGAACTTATCTGATCTTGGTTAACAACGAAGAGTTCGAAAAAGCACTTGTTTCATTGGTTTGCATAAATAATATTAGGATATTCCATCATAAATTGGAAGTTTCAAACACAAAAACTTCCCAGTTGAAAAAGTAAGCAGTTTTGAGAAAAGGTAGTTGACCTTGGTAGTGGACTCGTCCCTCTAAGTCGCAATAAGCTATTTATAGTAACAGCTTCCGTGGCTCAGCGTAGATCAAATCAAACTGACGGAAACTTTTTTATGTTTCGTTTATATAACATCATGTTCGTCCCTTCCTTTCTTTTCTTTCAATGGCTAGTATATTACATCTCCTAAATTTAGCGACAAATACGTTTTATAACACCAATTTAAAACTATATACTATCAAAACTTGCCAGCATTATTACATTAAATATATTATATAGTAACACTTTAACTTTCGTATCTTTCTTTTTCTCTAACGCCGGATCTTCTTTTAAAGATAATTATTGTTTACTCTTGTATAAAAAAAGTGTATGAAACATGGAGAACTGCGTCGTCGAAAAGCCACTGTATATATTCCGTCATCACGTCTGTATATAAGATTAAGAAGGTTAAGAAGCAAAGCGTATTGAGCGAACGTGGGTTTTCCGACGATGGGACAACTGTACAAATAATCAACATATAGATTTCGGATTTGTACAGATATTAAATTATAAAGTCATTTATGTTAGACAATTAGGTGTATATAGCAGTTCTCATTGACGATAAACTTCCAACAACAACAGCAGCAACAACACAATGTGACAGGGTATACTCGCGAATTTATTGAAAAGATATACTCAGTCAACTACATGTATATTTAATTCATTCAGTACCCGCGACAAACTTCCCGCACACAAACAAGTTCTTAATCGCGCACACTACTTTTTTTAATTTTTCTGAGTTTGATTTTTTCCCAGTTATGCTTAAAGATACCACAAAAACTGTAAAATGTGATTTAGTATCTACGTCATAAATGACACTGATTGGCCATCGTAAGTTTGCAGGTAGTTTTTGTGAATCAGTTATGGACTGCGTGTAGCGCTCACATTTCTAATTGCTATGTCTCATATTGATATGATAATAAAATGTATCATTGAAAAAAAAAGAAGCTTTATACGAGAGATGATCAAAGAGATTGTGGATTTTTATTATAAAAATATAATAATCGTAAATGCCATCAATATGAATATACTATTAAAATTAGTTCTAATCACCACGTGTTCCTAATATTCGAATTTCAAAACAGGTATTCTTTGCCATACCTTTTCTTGTCATAATGTTGCCATATCATTTCTTTTTATAATGTAGAACAGGACTTGTATTTGGCACCCGAACAAAGTGGTATCTGTAGTGTTCACGGATGTTATATTGAATTGTCAAAAGTAACACTTCGTCATTTTATTTCGGAAAAGAAAACTTGACATTCTTCCAAAAATAAATCAAGCTTTGAGAATTTCTATCTTTTTTGTGTGTGTTTTAAAGGAAGTGATGTTTTTTATTATATATATATATGCTTGTCTGCTTAATCATTTACTTCATGAATACACCATATGGATCAATATCCTGAACTTTGAATTGTTTATGAAACAATAAAATTGAACAATGAACTGTGCAGGATTCTGAGATTTAACATTGCATGAGAAAACAATGGATACCCTGATCAGACAGCTCGTTTCAGGAGCAGTCTGGTCTGGGTCTAGGCACATGAAGTATTTGGTTAAATGTGAGTAAAACCGGTATAAACGGTTACCTGATTAGGCGGTGAACCTGCATTTAGCGGTCAATTTTAATATTATGAAACTATAGCATTTTGTTATATATTTAACCTTCATTTAGCGGTCACCTCTGTTAAGCGGCCATTTTCTCTTGTTCTCTGGATAGACCGCTTCAGAAAAGTTAGACTATATATATATATATATTTTTTTTTTTTTTCTAGTAAATGGGTAGATCCGCTTGAAATTAAATTGAGATTAATGGTTGTTTCTATTGATGTTAAATACATCACTGGTCCTTTAATTAGGGTCATTCATTTCAACCTTTTGTTTATTGGGTGATCAGCATAAG
>JAIFHC010000695.1:0-50000 GCA_021229015.1 Solen grandis | reverse complement strand
ACTGTGGTTTTCTGCAGATCAGGCTTTATGTGGTACCTATTGAGTGCGTCAAAATGAGTCTATATGAGGGAAAGGGTTAAACAAGTCCTTACAAATGATACTCGTATACCATTGAACCTGTATTAGTAGTCACCTTTATTGAGCAGTCAAACTGCATTTAGCGGTCAGTTCTGATATTACTAAATTCGCCATTTGTTATATCTTTAACCTACATTTACCGGTTACCTCTGTTAAGCGGTGACTTTCTCTTGTTTCCTTGAAAGACTGCTTAAAACAGGTTTGACTGTATCTCCCTTGTGCTTGGCGCTAAGTATATGAAGGTTGTTCAAGGAAGGGTAGATAAGGATGATATGTGGTAACATGCCACTGCCTATGGCATTGTATTAAATTGAGGCAAATTTTTCTCATAATCTAGCTCATGTTACCCTTTCCCTCATATAGACTCATTTTTACGCACTTAATAGGTACCACATCAAGCCTGATCTGCAGAAAACTACAGTTAAACCTTACCAAATTTAATTATAAAGTCCTCATTTCCAGACCACTGAGGAGCAGCAAACAGCATAAAACCTGATCAGCCTGCGAGTTACTTGCAGGCTGATCTGGTTTTATGTTGTTCACATAGGTCTTTTCATGGTTTCCTCTATGAGGAAAAGGGTTAAGAAAATGTATCAAATGACTGAAAAACTGTTGATGTGGCATTAAACCTTAGCAGACAAACTAATTTATGTCTTGATGTGCCCTTTGATGATGATTTTTTTTGGGTCAATGCTAGCTGGTAATTATGGTTCTTGTTAACATTGAAGAAATTTTCAATGAAGAATAAAGTCTTTGTCATATTTTACAGTCGGCCACTGTGCCAGACCCACGTCTCCTGGAGAAGGGTCAGTTTTGTGCCGGAATATACAGTGGTGACGAGAGTTGGACACGTGCAGAGATACTGCAGATAAATGACCAGGTAAAATGGACTTCTCCGTGGGAAAAATGTTTTCTTTTGATTTTATGAATAGATTTCATTGGATAAATCTAGAATTAAACACTAAGCATACCGGTATATTCTGACCATATCTACTGTAAATACTCCAACCCTTCAGTTTTTTTTATACAGGTTTAGTCTGTGGGCCATATGGTTTTCATATACAAATTATTTGATTCCCAATTTAAGAAAAATGAAATTTGAAAGCTTTGGTATTTAGTGATCTTAAAATCACACAAATCATTTCTAATTAAACTTGGATTATTTTTGTAAGCATTTGTTTCTCAACCCATTATCTTAGGTTTCACTAAAGGCTATAAATTTTTCATTAAATACTTAAAATATGCGTGATCCTCTGTTCCTTTTTATTTTTTGACAGGGAAAAGCAGAACTTTTATTTTTAGATTACGGAAATGTAGAGTGGGTTGAGTTAAAATCCATTCGATGGTTAACGGAGGAACTTGCAGATTATCCAGTTCAAGCAACAAATTGTAGTTTGTGTGGAGTTGTTCCCCTTGAGGTAGGCTTCTTCTCTTGTTGAGGAAAAAAGAAATTTTTTTTATGTGCTTGAGTTTGAAAATTTTAATTTATAAATTTGAAAATAGTAAATTTTTTATGACCAAATTTTCCTCTGATATTGATTTTATAATATTTTTTAAGAAAATGTTTATTATGTTAACCTCTAACCTTAATGTTGGCAAAATAAGCAAACCCAGATCAGGCATCTTCTTCCAGAAACAGTCTGATCAGGGTTTCCTCTGTTTACTATAGCCTTCATTGCAGAGAAAAGTCTGTTGTTTCATGCACCATTTAAAGTTCAGGAAATAAATATCCAGCAAGTCCAAAATTGGTACATGAATATTCATGAGGTAAAGGGTTTAAGGAATCATGAGAACTATAATGTATCAGATGAGATAGACCGTCTGTGTAACTCTGTGAATATTAATTGTTATACTATCACATGACAGGGAGAGACAGAATGGAGTGCATCATCGTCCAAAGAGTTTGCCATGTTAGTGGAAGACCAGGCCTTGATAGCCAAGGCTATATCTATGTATGGTGAGTCTTTCGATACTCTGAGTGCTATCTCAAAGTCTATTTTCTTATCCTTGCTTCACAAAGTGAGATGGGGATGATATTTTAATCGTGTGTATTATTTCATTGTGACCTGTCCCACTTGGTGAATAGTGGAACATATCTTAGGAACAGCATCAAAATGGTACGCATTAAGGGCTATCACTATACAAAATATTTAGCTCACCTGAGCACACAAAGTGCTCAGGTGCAATATTGTGATCAACCTTTGTCCGTTGTCCATCGCGAGTCATCAACTTTTGCCTAAAATGACATCTCCTTCAAAACATTTGAGCAGATTTAAATAAAGCTTAACCCTTTCCCTCATAGAGGACACCTTCAAAAGACCTATGCGAACAGCATAAAACCAGATCAGCCTGCGAGTAACTCGCAGGCTGATCAGGTTTTATGCTGTTTGCTGCTCCTCAGTGGTCTGGAAATGAGGACTTTATAATTAAATTTGGTAAGGTTTAACTGTGTTGAAAATGAGTCTATATGAGGGAAAGGGTTAACAGGAGTGATCCTTGGGTTGTACTGTACAATAGCTAAAATGGTACTGTTTCGTTTAACAATATGGCCAACAGAGCTAAGAATAGAAAAAAATCTTTAAATGACACCTCCTTCTAAACCCCAGAATAGATTTTGATGAAACTCAATAGGAATGATTATCGGGTGGTTCTGTACAAAAAAAAGGTAAAATTGTTTTGGCTGTCAGAGCTTAAAATAAAAGAACCTTTAAACGACATCTCCTAAATTTGGGGAAAACGGCCTGATTTAAAGAATTTTTCACATCCATGGATGGCCCCTGATAAAGAAAGAAACAAAAGCCCTGCATGGTGTCAGGTTAATGTGACCAGCTATAGTAAAATATGCCACTTGTCTACTGTGTGATTCATAATCAAGGAAGCAATATATGTCTTTAAGTAAATTAAGCTCCAAAATGACAGACTTATTGTTTATTGGTTGTTAATTCTAGCAAACTGGGAAACAATGGATTTAGTAATATGTCAGGTGAACTGATAGATAACCGATTAAATGTTGATAGGATTTTTTACCCAGGAAACAATGAAATAAATAAAAATAAAGATTTTCCAGAGGGAAATAATAAAAAAAAAATAGTCACAGATTTTGGCAAAACATGCCATTGTCAAAGAAAAAAACATGACAAAGGCAAGTTTAGCTCAAATATTTGTTTTATTGAAACAGTATGGATGTCTTTTTTTTCCAGATGATTTGGTGAATGTTGTCCTGTGTCTTAAGTCCAACCCCGGGGAGAGTCTGAGTGACCTCCTTGTAAAGAAGGGCGTGGTCAGACGAGAGGCTGCAGAGGAGGAAGATGAAAGAGTAGTGGTGGATTCTGTTGAACCAGGTAGGGTCAAAGTTGAAACTTTAATAGTCCCTTATCAGTGTTTACACTGGAGAGGACTATAGGTTTCCCTCCATCAGTCTGTTTCTCAGTTTGGCTGTCTGGAAATCTGGATACCGTTATACCGTTTCCAATTAATTTGATGAATCTTGGTATTTGAATAGATGGCAGTATGGAGATTATGCATGTCGTTTTGTTTTTTAACAGCGGATCAAAATTAGGGTGTCTATGGTAACAGAAATGGCAGTAACTGTTGGATCCTTTGAAAACTCAAAATGTATACCAACTATGTTAATGAAATTAAGTATGTGAATAGATGGCAATATGGAGATTATGCACCTCACTGGTAGGGGACTTATGTGTTGTGAGGAACATCAGTGATTTGTTCATTTATGGATGAACAGAAAGTGATTTTGATTACAAAAAAATATTATCGTAGGCTAGAATGTAGTTTGGGTGAATATTTGTTAATGTCTTCAAAGTACCAAAGCACCTGTCCTGGTGGCTGAGTGGTTAGAGTGTCCATCCCAGAATTGGGAGGTTTGAGGTTTGATCCCTGGCTGCAACATAACCAAAGTCTTAAAAATTGATACTGGTATAGCTCCCTTGCTTGGCGCTCAAGAGTAGTTCCAGGACTGGTTGGCCAGGTGTAAAGATAATGTGACTGGGTGTGGTATCATGCCACATGTCTATGGCAAGATACTGCAGTGTGGCAACACTATATCTGTCTCAAGAAGACATTGTCTCCAAATGACTGAAATACTGTTGGTGGGACTTAAATCAACAAACAAACAAAGTAGGCACATTTTTAACTGATATTTATATGAAAAAATATATTTGTTAGATAATTATTAAAATATCTGTTTATATGTATATAAAATCATACTTTGTCCATACCATGTCAATATAGTGGTAGATTAAATATCTGTTTATATGTATATAAAATCATACTTTGTCCATACCATGTCAATATAGTGGTAGATTTTGTACTAATTTCACCGTCCTTTCTGTTTAAACAGCTGACCTAGTTCTGCCAGACGACAACCAGTGGGACGTGTTTGTGACATACATCAGCTCGTCTACTGCGTCGGTGATGGTGCGACTTGTCGGCGAAGAATACAGTGATAAACTGGACAGTTATCAGGACATTCTCGAGGAAGCATTCAAAAATACAAGTTCCGAGTCCCCCATAATAGAAGGTGTTACATATGTCGCCTATGACGATAACTTGTACCATAGGGTGCGTGTGATGTCAAAAGATGATAAGAAAGTAAGTGAAACTTACACAATTTTCACCTAGTTTCGACGTCTCTTTTCATTACCCACAATATGCTTCTTTTTACAAATCATTTAAGTTTAAAATATTCGTCATCAATTTAGAAAGTGTTCTTACAAGTACATGTAATAATAGCGATAAAGAAGATTATTAAGAAAGAAAATTTAATTAGGTCAAATTACCCTTTGTAGGGATGGGTAATATATCACAATACCATTTGTCTGCCAATATATTGCAATATGATTTCAAATATAGCAATATATTGTGTATTTGTAGCTGAATAATTTTCAAGTATTAAGTAGATCTAATGGAAACAAATACCAAATATGTTTATACAACATTAAATTTATATATATTTTTATTCTCAAGTAAATTTCACAACTTAGGAAGAACAAATGCTTAATGGTTATGCAGTATAAACAAGCTAATATGATTAAGTGGTAATGGTTACTATAAGAATGAACAAAAACTTGAAGCCAAGCCATTAGTTGAAAAGTTGAGGCAACGAATTTTGAGTAGGTACCTTACACAAAAAGCTCAAAATATGAAAACACTTTAAAATAACTTAAAAGAAGAGTTCACATCTTTTATGTATGTTGTCAAATACAATGAAATGTTAAAATTAAGACTTAAAAATCAAAGGCAATATATTGAAATATAAGGCAATATTAGGTTCAAATATTGCAATATTGCAATTCATTTTTGCCTGCAATGCCCAGACCTAACCCTTAGTCATTTTGATTTATTCAAGAAGTCTGTATATTACACTGGTCAATATGAATTATCATTCATATTGATTCTAAGTGTATGTATATGACAGACATCTTTAGTTTCATGATATCAAAGGAATAACTTTTTTTTGGCAAACCCAAGGCTGATTGATCTCTCTGGTCATAAACCTTACAGGTGCAGTGTTATTTCTTGGACCATGGAGACACTGATGTTCTGTTGCCATGCCAACTAGAGCCACTGGATCCACGCATCAACAAATTGCTTCCCTACCAGGTAAGATTGTGTCCCCTTTTTATGCTCCCCGAATGCAGAACAATTATTTTCCGCTTTGTCCATCTGTCCTGTTCATCTGTCCTTCCATCATAAATTTGTCCAGAGCATAACACAAAAGATATAATGAGGAGAAGTGCAGTGTACAAGAACCACAACTCTGTTTTGCATACTTTTGGAGTAATTGTCCTTTGTAATTTTTCATACCTAAATTCTGTCAAGAGCATAGGACAAAAAGTATAAGAGGTATCGACATAAAACTTCATAGGTAGATAGATCTCAATGAGGAGAAGTGCAGTGTACAAGAACCACAACTCTGTTTTGCATAATTTAAGGGTTATTGCCCTTTGTTTTTCATACTTTAATTTTTTCCGGATCATAACTTGAGTTGATGTCCAGTACACACTAGTGTAATTCTTGATACTAGAAAAAACAAATACTCCATGATCTCTGATGCCTTTTTGCAGCCCTTTGTCATTCATATTTTTTTCCTTTGTAATACTGTATAATAATATTTAGTTGAACACACATATTTGAAAGAAATATTTAAAAAAAAGCCCTTTTTGAACTAGCATTTAATCGAGGAGCATCCATCGGTTCTACGGATTCTCTTGTTTCGCTTAGAGATTGTCTCCCTTTCTCCATTTGGAAGTTGTCTTAGACTATAACTTGCCTTTAAATTGTTGAAATATATTTGTCCCTCTAGACTGAAATGTGTATTTTTTAAAAGCTGTGAAAAATCCAACATTATTAAAAATAAAAACAAACACTTCAGCATTTGTGTTAGCAAACATAAAGTGGTTTACACTGTACAAAGTTATTGTCCCTTTGCCTCATGAATATTAATGAAATTATTGATTACTTGCATAACACATTTTCATCATGTCCATCGTAGCAAATTGGGATCTATATTAATATAACCTTTCATGGCCATGGCTCTTCACCAAAAACAAAGTTGGATGCAAGGGGAATTTATTACCTTTTACATTAGATCTTGTTTTGATATTTGTCATGGAGTAAATTGTTTATGACTCCTGTGTGATGGTACATTGCAGGCAGTGGAGGTGAGCATGTATGGACTGGAGGAGGTATGTACCAACGTGACGGCCCTCCTGAAGATGTGTGAACTGGCTCTCGGGAAAACCTGTGTGGCCGAGGTGCTGGACAGGTAAACATCCTTTGTCTGTAAATATTTCAGAAGTGAGAATGCATTTTGGTTTACATTTTGAGTAAAAAACAGTTAAGTATATTCATTTTATCTAGTTGAATAAGGATACTGAAAAAAAAAGAAGTGAAGAATTCCCCTTTAAAAATATTGATGTCTGTCTGTCACACTTTTTCTGTCACGCTTCAGCAGGTGACACATGTGTTCCAAAAATTTGTGTTTCTAAAAATTGCATGGTTAAAATTTTAAAAGCTGTACAGCTATAACCTTATTCTCTATAAAAATGTTTACCATACACATGGGCAGATTAGGCAAAACAACATATAAGGCGCATCTTAATTTTCAGGGTAAATTATTTAAAAAAAAAATCACGTATCGTATCATATACGGCCAAATATAGTTTTGAAATTTGTGCTGTTGTATATTTTTACAGACTGAAGGCTATCCTTATGTCACCGTAGCTAATCATACGGTGAACCATTTTATTTATATGGTATAAAATTACAGTGAGACTGTTACATTAAGGAGGGGTAGGATAAAGGTGACACATTCTCATAACATGACATTACTCAACTGTGTCTCTGCATTTTAAATAACACTGGGGACCAATGTCACCTGTCAAAATTCTCCCAAATAAAAGACATTACATAACAATTGCCACCTGTCAAGTTTCTCCTATACATCATGAGGTCCCATAAAATAAACTTATTTGATTATTTTGAAAATTGCTTCCATCAAGTTGTTTCAGTTTCTCGCGATCATTTTATGATAAAAAATACTAGTAGGATAACTAATAAGAACAAGAGCTGTCAGAGGACAGCACGCTCGACTATTCAAAATGCTTGTTGGTAAATCAAATGAAATCTATTTCAATTCTTGCCCTTCACATACCCTGTACATAATAATAGTCAACAAGAGCTGTCAGAGGACAGCACGCTCGACTATTCAAAATGCTTGTTGGTAAATCAAATGAAATCTATTTCAATTCTTGCCCTTCACATACCCTGTACATAATAATAGTCAAAAATGATATACCTTGATAGTTTGATACCCCTTAATATTTTTATGATGTCTAAAATCAATCCCATGCCTAGTTACTGAGACATAAACACAATAACACTGTGCAAGCAAAACTTTAAATAAAAAATCCAAGTTAGAAAAAGGCCATAATTTGTATCAGTCCAAAACTTATCCTCCTTAGTTTTCTGATGCCCCTGAATAGTCGAGCGTGCTGTCCTCTGACAGCTCTTGTTAGAGATAGTATACCGGTAAATTTCTCTTCTCGGTGATTGGAAAAGAAACCTGAAAAACTGAAAATCATCATATAAGGCGCACCCCCTCTTTAATCCTGAATTAACTGGAAAAAAGTGTGCCTAATCTGCCAGTGTATACGGTATACATGGTCATTTTTATAAACAGATTCTGCTCCAATAATGTATTATATAAAGATATGTATAATGCCCTTATCACTTCCATGAGGATCAAACATTTTAAGAAAAGCACTCATATTTATATAATATCGTATGAAATGAAAAGAGGTGATTCCCCCTGAGAGATTTTAAGTATTGAGTCTGTACTTGTTGCAGGGAAAGCATTCCATCTGTGATATTGTACGATACCTCCTGTGATGCAGACATCAACATTAACGACATGATTCTCAAAGAATTACGGACGTCTCGTCTACCTGCCATTTCGTCTACAAAGTAACATATAAGACGTTTCGTCTACTAAGTAATATAGTATAGACGAAAGACGTTTCGTCTACTAATAATTTAGTAATTCACCACCACTCAGCTCCTTCGCAGGTGCAGCAGCATCGCTGGACTGGGTACTGTGGACTGCCAGAACCCAATCCACGATGAGGAGTAATCTGAATGTTGTGCTTGTGGTGTAGATACGTAGTACTTAGCAAAAGTCTGATTTTTTTACATGTGAGTCCCGAATCCTGGACTCAAAAAAAGTGGTACATGACTCATTGTCTTGACATGTAAAGTGACGTTATGTTATACTGTGGTGTAAATATATGTTTTATAAATATATGTTTTATATATGTATATAAATTTTATATAAATTATGATAATTATTTGATTTTATTTTTCAGTAATAAATATTGGTTGTTTATACTTTTGTTTTAGCGTTTTCTTCTCAGTCCCCAAAAACGAGAACAGAGAGAAAGTAGAGAGAAAGTAGATAGAGCTAGAGAGAAATGTGTGACTGAGTGTGAACAATTACAACATTCTAAGCAAGCCTCAATACTATCACCTCGTCCACAGGCATTTAATAATCACCTTTAACCATTTAAAGTATCAGCTATTCAGTAGTTGATTAATCTTGTCCACACTTCACACAATTGCAATCACCTTCAGCCAAGAGGTGTGAAATAATTATATTACAAGGTAACAACGCTCTTGTAAGACACACTTTTCATTAACTTGAACACGTGCACTTTAATGTATTTAATATTCTACATTCTACAATAAAAAAATCTACTTTTTTTATTTTAATCACTCACATCACAATTAAGTCCATTGCGCTTATTTGGTAAGAATTTTTTTTTTATTACATTAGTAATTAGATCTACTAACTGTACAAAATTAGACAATTAAATTATTTAAATTAATCGAATAATTAAAATAATTGAATGACTGCCGAAATAAAACACAATCAAACATAATTAACGTTTCATACAAATTACATACTTGATTGTTCATTGCGCTTATTTCGGCCTTGGCCTACTCCATTAATCACATAAATTACGTACTTCTCATCGTTATGAACTAATTATCAAATACCCTATATAACAAACAAACAAAAAACACTCAAAACACTTAAAATATCTTAAAATATTCTCTTTGTTTATCAAAAATAAATTAATACATTAATTCCCTTTTAACTCTATATAATGTATATGTAGACGAAATGTCTACCACTTTTCAACTATAAATTCAGTTAGACGAAATGGCAGGTAGACGAAACGTCCGACACCCATAAATATATACGTGTTTATTATTTACGAATATAAGTAAGCAACAAAAAATGTATTAATATAATAATTTAACGCGAATTTATTTATTTTTTATGGAATATATAATTTTGAATTTTAATCGAATAATATTATTATAATATATATATTAAAATATATTTATTTAAATAATTAAATTCATTTCAGTTACGGATCCGTCATTATGGATAAAACAAAACACCGCAAAGTATATTATGTGGAGGGGGGAAATAAGGCGTGTTTCGAGGTCAACAAGCCTCAGTTTAGACAAACCACATGTCTGGACGAGGTGGACCAGTACTACGAGGTCTAGTCGGCTAAAACGAGCATCAAACTCGACCTCCCCACGCAGCTAGGCTTTTTTATACTGCAGTACGCCAAACTCAGGATGCTGCAGTTTTACTACGATCTCTTGGATCGATACGTGGACCGCTTCGACTTCGAATATCTGGAGATGGACACGGTAAGTTATGTTTTAATGCACTACCACGACGATTTCGTATTTTTTTTGTCAGCGTTAATTCACTTTTTGTCACATCTTTTTAATATTTGCGTCGATTATTTCAATATTTGTCAATACCGTTTCAATTTTTGTCACGGTCAATTTACTTTTTGCGCGTTTACACGTAAATCTCCATAGGCCGCGTTTCATTTTCTGTCAACGTTAATTCACTTTTTTGTCATATCGTTTCAGATTTTGTCAGCGTCGTTTCGCTTTTTGTATCGGTCATTTCAAATTTTGTCACGATCGCTAAGTTTTTTGCGCGTATTTCTCCGTAGTTAACGTTTCATTTTTTTTGTCAATGTCGTGCCCTTTGATCGTTGGTTCTGTTTATTATATTTATATGTTATTTTTTAAGGACTCCGCCTACATGGCCCTGTCGGCGTCGAGTCTCCGGGAGGTCGTAAAGCCGGAAATGATGGCCGAGTACCAGCGTGGACTCACGGGATTATGCGACGACGAGTTCGATCCCGTTGGAGACCGCTGGTTCCCTAGAGAATGCTGCGCGAAACACGCCAAATTTGATAAAAGAGTACCGGGACTCTTCAAGACGGAATACGAGGGGATGCCATGATAGGTCTCTGCTCCAAGACCTATATCGTGAGCAAAACCGTCCCTTCGAAAGCCACCAGCGCCGTCATGACCGCCGCCAAGTTCTCGCGCAAAGCCAGGGGACTAACGCTCAAGAAGAATCATTCTCGGCCCCTAGTGACAACTAATCATTGCATATTGACCTTTCCTTTCCTTGGAGTTTTCACCTGCTAATTAAATTAACCAATATATTATTAATATAGATCTACATGTAAATATGAATGAAAAACTTTCAAGGGTTTATAATCATTCCAACTACTTCAATGGTTAATAGATATAGTCCGAAATCAGAAGGAGGTATAAGGGAATCTTCACCTATGTTTTTAAAGCTGTGTTTATTTAAAACAGTGACAGGAGTGGGGGTGCAAGGGAAATGCGCCTCTGTTTTTAAAGTGAGTGATTGTGTTAAACACAAGAAGAGTAGGTGCAAACATACTAATTTTGTCTAAAATATTTTACTATGGTATAATTATGTTACGTGCATTAGAATAAATTATGCAAATGAGTGAGACTTTGTGTACTTTTATTTCGAAACCGTAATGAATATTTGGTTTGTTTCAATATGATTAAAATCAGATTCAGTATATTCGCTCATAAATCGCTAACTAACCGCGGATAGTAGAGGAGCACAAATAAGGATATGACTTTCATGAGATTGGGCCTAATTGGACTATAGCCTGACACCTTTTATGGCCCGATTGAAAATTTGATTACTTGAGTTTCGAAGTATCTGATGTGTTGTTTTGTTGTTGTTTTTTTTGTGTTTTTTTTTTTGTTTGTTGTTTTTTTTCATTTAAAAGAATGCCCCCTTCTCCCGCAATAAAGTAAAATTAATACGCACAAAGAAAGCATCGCTAATCGCTAATGATGATATATGCACCATATTGTGTGGCGGGTTGGCGGGGGCGAAAATGACGAAACAAACCTATTCCCGAGCATAATCGAATACCCACGGCCGATCGAAAGATCATCTATGTAGTGAAACGAAATAAATCAGCCGGGGTATCCAACATGATCCCCGAGTAACGTGGCGAGATTATGTTACGTCAAACGTGACGTTTCGTCGCCTGTTTCCCTTGGCGCTATCGCCAGATTGGCTGATTTGATGTTGTTTTCACTGTGCCAACGTGCCACACAACATTGCATCAATATTCACCATGGTGTTGCCATTCAAACCGATTGTAAAATTAACAAGAGAAGAAGAAGAGAAGATTACGTTTCAAACCTTGGCAGTGTATTGATATCTTTTTTTCTTTCGGATGAATGTTGTGGACCCTTTCTTATGACTGACAACGAAACTGAATTTGATCGAAAGTTTATATCTAAAGATTTGGAAGGTAATAAGTTAAACATATGATTTATTTACCAGACACCGGTGACTGATTTTCTTTTTTTTTAATTGAAATATTTAATAGTAGGCTTCACTTTCCACGTCTCTTTTCCAAACATTTTACTGAACTTGGCCTCATTAATATTGGCAATATCACATATTTTGCCTTTAACTACAATGAAGATCCATTATAACACACTCCATTATAACACATAATCTAACACTGTCTCACTGTTGAACTCCTACCTATATTTTGTATTTGTTCTACGATAGTTGACTTGAATTATATTTCCATAAAGTTATAATGTGGCCCAATATAATGCAATATTTAGACTTGGACCTCGAAATATAGCGTTATAGTGGAACTGCATGTAGTTTAAAGCACTTAAAAGCACTTATGCACATTTAAATACATTTAATGTTGTAACTATGACCTAAGATCAATACTATAATGTAGATCTTTGGCATATGTACATCATGTTTCTGACACAAATTAAAAGCAAACTGTATCAAACATTATCAGTTTGCAAGCTGATCAAGCATTATACTGTTGTCTAATGGCACCAAAGAATGGGAAACCACGTTAATAAATAAAACTAAAAATACTGAGTTGCAAAAATTATCCACCAACCAATCTAATATAATAAATATCAGCAAAAACTATTCATTATAGCTTATCTGATTAGTTTTAAACATCATTATAACAAACTGTAAGGATTTCATTCCATCAGGTTAAAAACAAGCATTAAAATTGTCTTGGGACATGATACTTCCACACAAACTGGAAAAATAAACTTAAATGAATTCTGAGTATTTATGTTTTTAATAAATGCATGATAAACGAAATGGAAATGGCGATTTATACATTATTTTAAGGAATTTATGCATATTCGTATTCATGCAATTACAACAGAAGTTTTCAAGCTTTATGATACAAACATGGAAATTACTGAACATTTTAGAGTTCAAGCTAAATGTATGATTTGAGGCAATCCATGAGGCAACAATACACCTTGATCAACTGATGTACAAACATCAAGTTTTCCTAAACATTTCATTAACCTCATCTGAAGGTGATTTTCATAGAAACTGTATATATATGTTGTTTTTAGTTTACCATCACTGCAACACTAAATCAGCCCAATAGCCATGGCCAGCTATTCACAGGTTCAGAAAGACCCCCTGAGAACTTGCATACGTTACTTCAGGCATAGAGAACACCCAGATAGACCCTTCCAACGGAAAGCAAAAGGAAGGCTTCATCACAAGGCTAATGACCAGGATAGGACAAAACTCAAAGCGATAAGAGGATAAGTATCCAAAGAAATGTTGAGCAGGAGTTGAAACCTATTCCTTAAAGGATAAAATATAAAATAGCAAAGAAATGGGGTAGGAAGAAGGATTTCCTAGTAACCCCCCCCACCCCCTTTAAACCATCCACACTTGCCTCATGCCTGGCGAGTGATAATAAGAGATTGTGATGGTTGTCCTTCAATGCACCACTTCTTTTAGACAACAGACAACTAAGAGAATATGAACTCCAATAGAAACCATGGTCACATAGACAAAATTTGAATATTCAATTAAAATGCAGTAAATACTTGCTGCTGTGATACATTAAGTTTTCTGTTTATTTTCTTTGAAACTTTGTAAATAATTTATGTGCCATCATGGAAGTCATTCAATGACAGACAATTATCTATACATGTATATAAGGACTCAACCTTGATGGTTGTCATGACACCCAAGGGATATCACAGACATATCGCCTTGTACCCCAAATACTGTATGGTATCAAACTTGTGCTACTGAGTACAGAAATTCATGAACAAATAAGAAAATTAAACTCAGTTCATATCGTTCAAAACTGTACATTTCTTCTTCAAAAATGATTTAACTCCCTCTACTATGGTTCATTCTCACGCAGTGTCATTCAGCTAACAATGTTCAATTTCACTCACCATTGTGCAATTTGCAATTTATTCAGTGAGGTTAATTTGAAATCTCAGTTTCCTACATTTACATTCAGTGTGGTATATTTCAATACGAGCAACATGTACCTCAGAGAAACAATTCAACACAAAGTTTTGGTTAATCTAAACTATCAGATTTTATGCTAAGACTTAAGAAGATAAAAAAAGTCCTCATATATATTCCTGTCAGTACTCAGGAAAAAAATGTCCTATTCCCTGAAAAGAAGATACTCAGAACCCATGGCAACTGACAGCAATCATCCTCTTATCCCTAGAATATCTTTTCCACTGTGAAATATGTTAATGGTCACAGCCTAAAATAACACTGCTCTCAAAGCAAGGTATGTTAAAAAAATTCCTCTCTCTGTTTTGTCTAAAGAACTATATGTATCAAAATATTTACCCTTCCTTTATTAAAAGAAGAATTCAAATACACCTTTTTTCTCTCTTTTTTTTTCTTTTTTTTCTTATTTTGACAAAATAATTCTAATTCCCAGAAGTTCTCCACTTTTTGTGCATGGAGCCCTGAGCTGCAACAATGTTTAATACTGTATATTTTTCTGAGCAAGGAAATCGCCAACGTAATTCACCCCGCCCTGAGTTCCACGAAAATACTTAAGTACAATCTCAGACTCAATTTTGAGTACCATTCTCAAATCCCTATTGGAACTAATGGGCATACCTTGAGTTTGAGTAAGAAATTAATATACAGGTACTGTTTTTCTTTTCAAGAACACAGAGCCCCAAAAAAAGACTTCAGTCAACTATACCACTTTCCCTGAGTATTATGGAATGTTACATTCAGTATAATACCACTTGTAGTAATGACAAATACCCTTCATTGTGGTAATATACCACACTCCAATGCCAGGTAAAATTTTCATTTATCACCTGGACAGCCTGTATTCCCTGAGTATTATGGAATGTTACATTCAGTATAATACCACTTGTAGTAATGACAAATACCCTTCATTGTGGTAATATACCACACTCCAATGCCAGGTAAATATTCATTTATCACCTGGACAGCCTGTATTCCCTGAGTACTATGGAATGTTACAGTCAGTATAATACCACTTATTGTCATGACAAATACCATTCATTGTGGTAATATATCACACTCCAATGCCAGGTAAATATTCATTCACCAACTGGACAGCCTGTATTGCAGGACATGTTACCACGGCATATTGCTCAAGTCAAATTCCTTTTATCTTAGTAAATATGGTTTTATTACAGTGCCCACATCATGGTATCATTTCAGTGTCAAACAGAAGCAAAACCGGGACTGGTACCATATACCACTGAGATGTAACATTGCCTGCATAGTATCACTTCAATGTCAAACACAAGTCTATGTATGACTGGTTTCACAAAGCATAACAGTGCCTGTATGGTGATACTCCAATGACAAAAGTTCAGATAGGAAAGGTAATACATGCAAATTTAGATATGCCAGTTATACCAATGGTGACATATCACTTTGCATAGCTTATATTTCTTACACAGATGGTTTAAATCTTCATCCTGATAAAATATACTAATGTGCAATGGCATCAATTCAGAATATATTTAAGAAGTTAGCATATTGTTGGCATGATACCACAGTGAGAGAAACCATCAATCATGGCTTCTGGATATAGATACCATTTCATGGTGCCACACAGACAAAATACTCTCCGTATACCACCAACTTCCTTCAGCATCTGAGCACTCGGTAATGCAATAAAAAACAATTGTGTATAACAGCACATATCAATGTTTAGCACAGTATCAGCTATAATGTTAATAATATTTAGCACTTTTCTTATTTTTAAACTAAACATACTGATTAATATAAGATTACAAACTAAATAAGACATGAAAAATAAAAATAAAGGAAAAAACAGGATGTTAGAGACTACAACTCTAAAGCTTGGAGAAAAACTTGAATTGTCCATTCCAGGCTTTACTGTGATTATTTTTCATTTTTGACGCGTTCAAATGCTCACAAATAGTATCACAAACCAACCAACATGTTCTTGTGTGAAAACTAGGTCAATCATTGATCACATGATATCCCTGTGTAGCTATTGGATAATCTGATAAGCTCATTTGAATATTACTGTAAACAATGGAATGGTCCATTGTTTCTATAGGAAATGCATGGAATCAAATTCAAGACTAAAAGAGACTTTCTTAATAGCAAAACCTCTTTGAAATGTATATGTAGCACTGAGCGTGGTTATATCAAAATGAGTAATTAACAAACAACCCATTTTTTATTTAGAAAAAACAAATCAATAGATTACAACAACAACAACGTTATTTAGATGTTTTTTGTTTTGATTTTTTTTTCTTTTTGGCTTATAATTATACATCCTTGCACACAAGATGTTAATGGCACTTGAAAAGAAAACACATTTTTTTTATAATGAAAAATCATTACTGACAAAATTATACAACTAAAATATTACGTTCTTACAAAAATGCATGTGTATATATATGTATACATGAATGATTACTGATTAATATACACAAATGATTACCATTTGCTAACACTGAAGTAACATGTAATATTCTTCATGCTGATAGATGAAACATTACAACGAGCAAGATAACTATGATTTATTATGATTATCACATGTTTTTATCAGTATCACTGAGAAATCACACATTATTACATGACAGTTTATTTTACAAAGGCATTGTCCTATATTAATTCTCTACAAGATTAATCTGTTCTTTTCAAGCAACAACTTGGAAATATAAATTTCCGGTTACTCGATTTACTGGAATAAACCTATTTACCGGAATCTTACGGAATCCACTTAGATTTTAATGGAATAAATTTCAATCTAGGGCTATAACTTATGGTGTTGAACACCACAATTCACTGTCTTACTTCATAAATTTAAGATGATATTGACCTTAATCTTATGCTGGATGCAAAGGGATGGACAGTGCACTCGATTCCTATATAGGCCCACTACATTTTGTGAAGAGGGGGTCATATACTGATATCAGAAGATACTGACAGAACACATATCTAAAACAAAGATGGAATTCATTTATGCCATGTTAAATAAAAACAACTGGTACAACCTTGATTTCACATATTATGTGGTATAAACGTCATATTTTGATCAAGAAACTTTCCTTGTATAAACACTTTTTCAGAAATGAGTCTGATTAAAAAGCTTAGATACAGGTTAACTTAATACAGTCCTTTTTCAAACAGCAGAGTGATTATTGCATGTAGAGCTACAGTTCAAATGCAGGACCTAGAAACTCATGCTTGTCAAACTAAATTGATGCTACCGGTCATGATTCTGGCACGAATGTTGCAAATCCCATTTTCACAAGGATCTCATCAATGCAGACATCAAAGGATTCGTTACTTGTGTCAATCAGACGTAAGTTCAAGACATGTGATTTTTTGTCTGATCCCTTTACCAATCCCACCAAGTCCTTGTTGCGCGCCAGCTCAATAAACTTGTACTTCGCTGGCTCCAACCACATTCCACCAGCTGGGAGCACGCCTGAAAGATTTTAGGAGGATTATGAAAAATTAATTTCCTCAAGAGGTAAGATTTGTATTATTTAATAAATTTTGAATTTGAACTAAGATCAATATGGACATTTTATTTAGACTATATATCTACACCAATATTATGGAGCTGCACTGTATCTACCCTTGGACTCTTTAGACTAGCTCCATTATAATGTTGTATTAAGGGTCAATCTAGATACTGTATTATTTGGTCATGTTTTAATCACTAACAAAAGCATGTTAAATAAATAAAAGGTAACTGGTGTTGTACGCAACACATGAGTCCCCTACCGGTGAGATGCATAATATTTCCGTTATAGCAACCAGAATTGTGGTCCGAGAAAAAAAAAAAATGACGTGTAGAATCTCCATACCGCCATCTATTCATATACCACGTTTCACTAGATCAAGATTACCAGACGGACAGACAGACATAGGGCAAACCTATCGTCCCCTCCATTGTTAACACCAGTAGGGGACTAATTACAAAATATAGATTTGGGGTCCATTTGACCAAATTTATAAGGTTTTTCTTGTTATAAAGGAAGGAGTCATATAATAAAACACATTATAACAGATCAACAAGATATCTTACAATGTACTGTGTTGCAATGGCTCTTCATTCTACATTGGTAAGCAGGTTAAGTCATGAGAAAGTGAAAAAAAAATCTATAGAAAGAAAAAAGTTCAGGATTCAACAGCTAACAAATGACACCTACTTCCAAGCGTTGCATTAACAGCCATTGTTGGTAGCTGGCAAAAGCATGGAATCAAGGGCTGTAACTCTGACATCATCATCACCGTGTGTTCTTCCACGTCCACCAAGTAAACGGACACCTAAACAAAAAGTTAAGTATAGTGGGTAAGTTTAAACCTAATCCCTCCAATTGAGTAAGAGGAATAAAAAGTTTTTTATAAACTTTTTATTATCAAAAATATTTGGAACAAAACATATTAGCAGACAGGTATGAATGTTTAGCAAATGGAATACATACAAAACGCAACTAAGGCCACTGAAAATATGACTTTATTCTGACTAATGTATAACCTTCTTATCTTAAAAAATAATCACTGAAAAACGGGACTCAAATCTACAATCACAGTATTTGACACTCACTAAAATATCTGTTAGGCTATATATATTTTTAATATGTACAGGGGGCTTTAATGACATTTTGTGTCAAGTACCTGTGTCTAGAATGGTGGAAGGATAAATGTTGGTAATCTCTAAGCTATGAATTAACCTAGGTTTCTTTTTATTATGATTATTATTATTCAAAAAGAAGAAAAAGGTTAAACCATAAGTGAGGGATTTAAAAATATATACAGTAAAACCTCGCTTTTAAGACCACCATCAGTTCTACAAAAAAGTTGTCTTAATGGTGAGGTGGTCTTAATAGTGAATTTAACCAATATAAGAAGAGCAGGACTTAAAACTATTTGATCCCAAACATAAGTGGTCTTAACTGTTAGGTGGTCTTCATTGTTTTATAACGGAGCATGTTCTCCATTTACCTCCATGACGCCTTAGCAAACAGAATAGACCCAGAAGCTGTCCGATCAGGGTCTTCTCTGTTTGCTCATACAATATTGTAGCTCAGATTGTACATACAATCTGCAGGCAAAAAAAATCCATTGTTTTTTAAACCATCTAAAGTTCAATAAATCAATATTCATCAAGTCATTAATTTGTACATGAATATTCATGAGGTAAAGACTTAACATGGATCTACACTACAGTAGGTATGGTCAACATGTCTGCATACCAAATTAGGGCCAATCCTCTTCATGACCTTCACTCTCAACCAGAACTGACCTTTGTGGCCAGCATAGATTCGATCTTCTATTATCTCGTCCTCATCCATCTGTTGATAAAATAAAGAATCTTAAGAACCCTCAAACCATAACAAGAGAGGCATGATAGCCCTGAAGTCGTTCACCTAAGAAACATTGTCTACAAAGTCATAAAAGAAATGCATTATGTAGAAACTAGATAAAACCTGTCTTTAAAAGGGTTTGGAAGGGTTACAACGATTCATTACAAATTTCAAATATTTCGAGTACTATTATTTGTTTTTAAACAATAATTAATCGCAATAAATCTTTCATAAAGCAGATATGATATAGTATCTAAAGTTTCTTTATTTCTGAAAGAAAGACATTGTATTAGCTTTAGATAAGAAAAACCTCCACAAAATTTCCTTTTAAGCATACAACACAACAATATTGTTTATTTTTCAAATATCCATAGCAACCATAAGGCTCCTTCTACCTTAAAAGTAAAGGCACTTTATAGTCTAAATTTCATGCCATGGGCATGTTCACAGACTTTTCAACTTTTACCCCTGGTTATCCGGCTACTAGTATCCACCTATCAATCTCCCTTGGGAGTCTTTCACTCTACTTTAGCAGCCAAAACCATGGTGCCACGGAATATCATCCTCTCAGGTACCCATTTACACCTGGGTGAAGTGAACCAATGCAGGGTATATTTCTTGCTTTAGGAAATTAGCAGTGTCCGTGACAGTATTCGAACCCAGGACCTCTAGATCCCAACGTGCACAGTCTACCACTGGACCACTGCTCCCTATCTTAATGTTGGCATGTGCATTGCAGTGGATTCTATAGTTGTACTGATCATTAGTAAAACATATGTATCTACAAAATACAATTGTTTTACTGTATATAGGTATATGATTCTTTTATTTTGGAGGTCTGAATAAAGTACTTACAATATCTACTGTTTTGCTGTAATACGCCAACATCTGCTCCAGTAAATGATTCAATTTGTTCATCTCTTCATACGGCAAACACTGAAATTAAAAGAAATGAAATATAACAGAGAGAATAGACAGATGAAAAAGGTATCCAACAATCAAGATGTAAAAGAAAATAGAAATGTATGCTTTTTTGCTATATCTTGAGAAATGCTCATTGTATAAGGTATGCAAATCTAACTAGTGTAAATCAAATATGTTCTATAGTGGTCTAGCTTACAGGTATAAGAGTAAGAATATGACTATTTTATTTGCATTCATGTGATCAAATGGACCAACCGTATGGTTTTAATTAGTAACATTGGCAAAAACAAATTCACTTTATTCCAGCATGACAGCTAGTGCAAAGCAGCGAAGGGGTTAAGAGCATCTGACAGCAAACAATGGAAAACATGTAATACAGAATAACAACAAAAAAATAACAAAAAAATAAAAATTAAAAAATTACAAATGAATACATTGACAAAATTAAAAGTGACACAGATTATAAGACCTACAAAAAGTGACTCTTTTTCAAAATGTATTTAAAACTAGCTACATTCGAATGAACGCTGTACCCAACCCCCACCCCACAGGGGCCTTCAACCATTTGGGCTCAAGGTCATTTGAAGGTCAAGGTCACCTGATGGGTATAGCTTATCAAGGTGCATGCACCTGTGAAGTTTGGAGGTAGTAGGTGGAAGGACTTCCGTGTTACGGTCAAGGTTAAAGTTTTGTGACAAACAAACAGACAAACAGACAGACAGACCAAAAACAAAATGCCGTATGACATAACGATGCCGGGGCATAAAAACACGAGCTTTATACTAAAAAATCATGTACTTACCACAAAATGGTGGGGGTCACTAATAAAACTGACATGGACATCTAGGTACTCCCCAATAGCAGGTACTGGGAATGGCGGAGGCAGGAAATAATCTCTCTCTGTCTTTTTGGTTATGTCACCGTTCACTGTCACACTGCTTAACCTATCACATAAATCTGGAACTTCCGGCGCCCTGCTCTCAGACAGGATTTCACCACTTGCATAGCCGGTTCTCTTCTCCAAAGCAGGTTCTGCTGTAGGGATTGAATTAGAATAAGTTTTAGGCTTTACCACCAAATCACCACTTGAATCCAGTCCAGTCTGTGTACTACTTCCCTCTGTGTTTCCCACACTGGGAACAGTCAATTTTGTTTCAACTTCTTGCGACACACTTTTGCTATTCTGCAAACTGGTACTAGAATTTGTCAGAGTCAAGTCAGATACAAGTTTATCTGAAGAGTCAGATTTTTCGCTTGTGACAAGGTTAGACGGTGGAACAGGCGATAATACTCTCTGCGGTGTAGATGAAGAAGAGGCAGGGCCTAGGGATTCTGTTTTCGGGGTATCGATCCCCCCACCCTCTTCTTCGATGGTCTTGAGAAGGGTGTCGGACGTTTCGTCTACCTGCCATTTCGTCTAACTGAATTTATAGTTGAAAAGGGGAAGACAAGATTAATCAACTACTGAATAGCTGATACTTTAAATGGTTAAAGGTGATTATTAAATGCCTGTGGACGAGGTGATAGTATTGAGGCTTGCTTAGAATGTTGTAATTGTTCACACTCAGTCACACATTTCTCTCTAGCTCTATCTACTTTCTCTCTGTTCTCGTTTTTGGGGACTGAGAAGAAAACACTAAAACAAAAGTATAAACAACCAATATTTATTACTGAAAAATCAATTCAAATAATTATCATAATTTGTATAAAATTTATATACAACATATATTTACACCACAGTATAACATAACGTCACTTTACATGTCAAGACAATGAGTCATGTACCACTTAAAAATCATAAAAATCAATGAGTCCAATATATCAATTTTATTAAGTCCCTTACAAATTTTTTGAGTCCAGGATTCGGGACTCACATGTAAAAAAATCAGACTTTTGCTAAGTACTACGTATCTACAAACACCACAAGCACAACATTCAGATTACTCCTCATCGTGGATTGGGTCCTGGCAGTCCACAGATGCTGCTGCACCTGCGAAGGAGCTGAGTGGTGGTGAATTACTAAATTATTAGTAGACGAAACGTCTTTCGTCTATACTATATTACTTAGTAGAAGAAACGTCTTTCGTCTACTCTATATGTTACTTTGTAGACGAAATGGCAGGTAGACGAAACGTCCGTAATTCTATATTTATCATATTAATAAATAATATATATATAATATTTAATAAATAATATACACACGCTGAGTTCCCAATAAGTTTCATTGTGTCTGCAAAAATTGATAAGTCGGGATTCGAGTCGCCCAATCGTCTCGCCGCGCTGACTTCCTGTACGAAGGTCTCGAAACAGGACAACTTCCGGTACTCGACCACTTGGTAGATTTTGGTCACTTTCAGACCGTGGTCCAAGTACCATTTGAGGAGGGGCGTGGCCAGGAGGATTTGGCGGGCTTTGGTTCCGCCCACGAGGAGCCGTCTGGGTTTATCGGAAAGCTGGTACTGCCAGACGTGGGCCTGCATGTGTTCCCCGATATCGTCAAACCCCACTTCCGTATTGCAGAAAATGGGGCACATTTCTTCGAAATAGCGTCGGGGAGACACTGGCATGTGGGCAAACTCGGGGCTCCATTCTTCCGGGACCTCTAAATCGCACTCAACCATACCGTACAAATGTCCGAAACGGACCCCGTTCAAAATTTGTGTTTCGGACACGGTACCCCGATGCTTTTGGCTGAAGGCGGGGCGACACTGATCCCGGATGTCGTAGATTTTAGGGTGGGATTTGCAAAAGTTCCGGAACTCGCATTCCCACATCTCCACGACGTTGTAGCCCTGTCGCCGGAGCTGATCTACTTTTTCTCCCGCCTTTCGTTTCAGGGAGTCCTTGTTCGAGTGCCACTTTTCGCTTTTAACGTCTTTGGTGACGTCGCACTCGTGGCCGTGGTGGTATCAACCCTGCGATATTATAAAAATATAAAGTCATTACGTAAATAAATAGGTATTAAAAGTTATTAAGTAAAAAAATAAATATAGTTATTAAGTATATAAATAAATAATGTATGTAAAGAAAGAAAAAAAAACCCACAAATATACCTCAAATTCGTAGACGGTGTTAGTATCCGGGTCATAGCCGTCAACCGGGTATTTGCCCAGCCGGACCTCTTGACCTCTGTTTTGTTGATGCAGTATGTTTTTACCTTCGAACTTGATTAAATAATTTAACCAGTTGAAGACCTGCATATACTGGTCCCTGTGTTCCGGCTTAAAATCGTTTTCGGCCCTGCGACGCACGAACATACCCTCCGGCATGGACTGCCCGATGGCCCATAAATAGAGGGCGTTGGCGTCGTACCCCACGATTTTTTGGCAAAGTTTACCTCCCCTGATTTTAGTCTTGCCCGCCTCGTGATGTCGAGTAAATATGATGGAGGGACCTAAAACGTAAACGACATACGTGAACAGAAGCGCTACCAGCGTCGCGTGTTCAATAATAATAATAATAATAATACATTATGTAAATAATAAATTTAAGACGAAAAAAGCGCGATAATAAATAAACGCTTACCTCCGACGATATTGTCTTTGATGGTGGTGTGCAAGTCGGCGTTTTTTTGGTCTACGAGGGAGAACTCGGCCCCTAATTCTCTCGCCGACTTGAACAAATGTTGGCGGGCGATGCCGGGAACGCTCATGGCGGACTTCAAGACGTCTATGCCTTTGTCGAAATTAAACTTTTGCAAGCGTTCCACGGCCGTTACGAAGGGACCAACGTCTAGGTCGTTGTACCAGACCAGAAAGTCCCGGAACGTAACGTCGCGCCATACCTTTTGACAGTACGCGTACTCCTCCGAGCTGATATTTTTACCTTTTAACGCGCTGTAAAAGGTTTCGTGGGGAGGTAGCTCCGTGCTTTCCAGCTTTGCCGGGTTATCCAGCCATTCGTAGGGGAAGAAACCTTTGGCTTCCTCGACCCCGTAGGCTTTCAGGAATCCGGCGTAGGAGGTACCCGGGGCAAGAAAGTGGCTAACATCTAAAATACGAAATTTTTCGGTCGAAAGACACGCGTAGGAGTTGCATTTCTTCACCACGAATCCACGTTCCTGGTCATGCATGCTCAGATGTTTAGCGAGCTTCCGCTTGACCAGGTTGAGATCGTACTTGGCGCTTAAATATAGATATAAAACGTGAAGATAAAGTTACGCATTTTTTTACGAGATAGACACAGAGACAGACAGACAGACAAACAGACGCACGGACAGACAGACACACACAGAGACAGACAAACGGACAGACAGACAAACGGGTGTAGTTAGTTGATAGACAAACAGACGCATGGACAGACAGACAGACACAGACACACACACACACACACACACAAAGACAGTCGCACGGACACACACACACAAACACACACACACAGACAAAGGACAGACAGAAATACAGACAACAAAACAGATTTGACAGACAGACGGACAGACACGTAGATAGATAGAAACTCGAACTATTTACCTGTTGAACCCCAGGACCGGTAAAGCGGAGAGATAAGCCTTGAACCACCCGTAAAGCGTTTTTAGTTTCTCTTTCTCTTTCCTCTCCTCCTCGTCTATCTCCGAGAGACTTTGCATTTTTTCACTTATTTCGTCGGCGAAGACCCCCACTTCTGCCGAGCCAAACCGGAAGCGGCGCTTTGCATCTCTGTCAAGGCGGATATCATTTCTGCCAAAAGTTCGTCCGTGTTTACGTTGACGAAACATTTTGGTGTCGTATGTCCGGGTACGTTGGAACAGACGCTGACGCTGATCGGGACGTGCTGGTGGGTCCATTCCAGCTTTTCCGTGGCGTCGCCGTCGTGTTTAACCAGCATACTTTCGAAGTCGAAGACGGCGAACCAAGGGAAAGTGCGACGGTCAGCGGGAACTGATATACCGACTTCTTCCAGTTGCTGGAATATCGTCCGCTGCTCCCGATAAAAACCGCCCGGATAAACGTACAGGGTCTTTTTATCGCATATTTTGGCGTGTCGTTTAAAGCATCAATGATCATCGAACATCCGGTCGCACAACGGGCACTGAAATTTTTTGGCGTACTGCTGGAAATCGGAGATGTAGGAGCAGTGGTTCTCGTGCTGATTTACGTACAGGGTATCCGGGTACCGTTCCGCCGACTTGAAGATGGGTACCACCGTGCCGTCTTCTCGCAGGGAAAACATCTGCACGTTGACTTCGAAACACTGCTCGAACGCGGGGAGGTCGGCGAATTGTACGCCTTTGAAATTGGAGGGCGATGTTATTTGAACCGCCATGCGACCGCCGAGAAAATCCCTATATTCTCGCGCGTGACGCGATCTTTCCCATTGGTCGTAGAGTTCGAGAACTTTATCCTGCGTACCGTGGCGTTTGAGACACAGACACCTGAAGAGGCATAAATTATCGTCATACGTTTTGAACGTAACGGGGTCCTTGTCCAAGGGTATAATAGCAGTGGATCGGCTCACGTAGATCGGAAGCTGACTCTTTGCGCCCAGTGAAAAATCGGTGTTAAAGACTTTCACCCGGATGTTGGTTAATAACACCAGCTTCCATTTCGTATCCGGTCTGTTTTTCGTCATCTCCGCCATGACGTTCATACTGCTCAGTTTTCTGAGGACCTGGAATAGTGATGCGGTTTATGCGTAATATTTTATACTTTAAAATTTATTTGACATGAATTTAAAAGCAAAATAGTATTATAAAAATATCAATTAAAATTAATTATTATATTTAAAAAATAAATAAATAAATAAATAAATAAATAAATAGATAAATAATATACTCACCTTTGATATATCCGACCGAGATGAGATCAGGATGGGTGTCTCTAGAACGTTGTCGTTGTCATAGGGTCGGAAGTATCGATACCGCCCCGTCTCCACGTGCCTCATGATAAATCCGAAACTCAGGTTTACTTTGAATGCGTGGTTCTGACGGTCGTACACGCCTTGAAGGGCTTGACCTATATCCTCGACGGTCATACCGGGAAACATGGGAATGTTATAAATAGATTCTACGGGCCCTTCGTGGTATCTTTCGAGGATCAGTGCCCTATTAACCAGGTAGCAATCCCGTAACCCCTCGTCGATCGTACCGTCTTCGTCGACCCACGGTTCCTGGCCCTCTGGGAAAGGTTGCGGGTGCAAGCTAGCTCCTACCTGGTAATGCCGCTGCGCGTTGTGGGCGTGTAGAGCTTGACGGTCCGGAAAAACGGCGGGACACCTTCGACATTTATACGAACTGCACCCGGGCTGCGGGGAGTCGGTTCCAGCATCCCCGTGCTGACGGCTGGGTCCGGGCTGCGGGGACTCGGACAAAGCATCTCGGTGCTGACGGCTGGATCCGGGCTGCAGGGATTCGGGCATAGAACCCCATGGACCGTGTTGCCTGGCGTTGTGGACCTGCAGTTGTTTCGGGTGCTGAAACTGGGCGGGACAGTGCCGACACGTAGCTGCTGGTTCCCGGAATTCTGACGGAACGCTTGGCGGGCTTCACCTTATGTTTTATTTTCAGGTGAAATTCCAACTGTCGGGCGGATTTCAAGATTTCCGGGCATCGATTGCAGGGAAAAAGACCTTTACAGACCTTTTCGTGATGTTTTAAGTTGGACTTATCTTTAAACGCTTTCTGGCATTTTAGGCACGTGTAAGTCGCGCCATCGTGTACGGTCTTGATATGTCGACTTAAGTTTCCTTTAGTCGTAAAGCATTTTGAACATGTCGGGCATTTATGCGTCATAGCCGCCCCGCCCATACCGACCTGTATCGTTGGCGGAATATTCGTATTTATTTCGACCCTGAAAAAAAAGTTTATAAATCATTATTCGATAAATACATATCGTGACATAAATTTTATATGTTTATATTTTTATAATAATAAAAAGTAAATAAATAAAAAATGAAGAGATTTAACTTACAAAGCGGGACGCTGTTTCTCCGGCGATTTTAGCATGGACAGCAAGTCGTCCGCGTCCTGCGTCGACCATTTACTGGGTGTGTATGGACTGGTCGCCGCGGGTTTCTCCGGAGACTTCAAGAAATTCAGCAGCTCGTCGGCATCTTCCAAGATCCAAATCGGAGGAGATCCGGGACTCGAGGCGGCGACCTCGTTAGCCACTAGTCGCTGAAGAATTTCTTGTACGAATGAGTCGTCTTGGATACCCTGGGCGGTGACGAACGACTGAAATTGGTCGGCGGAAACGCCCTGGTCCAAAAAAGCCCTCAGCACGTGCTCCATTTCGCGGTTAGTCGGCGATTAAAAATCTAGCCAATTTACCCAGTCCCCGGGATAACGGATTCGGAGTGTTCCTGGTTGAGATGAATGTCTCTCGGGAAGCAGGATCGGGGTCTATTTGTGTAAGCGTGGGAGGATGTGAGACGCGCGGGCGCACGCGATACTTGTAATAATAGTATTAATAATAACAACAATAAAAAGAAGATAACAGATAAAATGATATCAATTAAGTAACTACCGTGATAAAAATCATACTTATTAATAATCCACCGTGTTAGAAAGACACCATGTCGTAATTAAAAGGAATATAAATAAATGTAATAACATGATTTTATATCATTGTTAATGATAAAATGAGCCAGTCATTTTAAAGAAGATAAAAAAAAATAATAGAACAGATAGAGCATATCAGATATTTTTAGTGACATTGTTGTAAAATATGCGAAATAAATAAATTGACATTATTTGATGTTTCAATTATACTACTTTGACAGCGTATTAAATATTTTACCTTTTATAGTTCTCTCTACGAAATTATTCCTTGGGTAGAAATCAACGCTTCGTTGGATGACACGGGCAAGTATTAAATACAGTAATTAAATTATATATTTTCGTTTTTTTGTTTTGTTTTTTGTTTTGTTTTGTTTTTTATATATAAATTACCTCCCTTAGACTGCGCCTCCACCTTGTTTTGAATAACTCTCTCGAGGCTGAATGTGATATCGAGTCTCTGATATTATTGATTAACTTTCAACATCAGTACACTCCGTTCGATATCCTCGGGGTCAAATATTTATGAAGTGTAAATCCTTATATCAACATTATCTTCGACTTCTTCCCCTGACCAGCTTTATGTCAATACCTGTTCATTTTCTAAATAATCGAAAAGAAAATCGTTCTTCGTATTCAAATGTGTGTAAATGTGCAATACTGAATAGTTTTATTAGTAAGCACCCCGTTTCTGGCCGACGTTAATATAATTGTAAAAACGTAGAAGTTGATGTAACGTATATATGAATTCTTTTTTTATTATAGAGTTTAACTAATCTAAAAATAATGAAAATGTAAATACTTTCCAAGTTTAAAATTCCCAAATGACTCTGAACTTATCAAAAGGAATTTATTCTCTCAATAAACCACTTTGTTACACCTTTCGTATTGCCGTGTGTATGTTTAAGTATTGAATAAAGAAAATGTTCTGTAAAAAGAAATTGTGATATCAAATCATTTATTCTTGAGACTATTTTCACAAGAGAAAAATAACGAACGCTCGAAGGAAATATAATATACCTGGGAAAATAAAGATATTTCGTTCAAATAATATATAAAAAAAAACTACTATATTACTAAAGTTTGGGCATATTTTACCTCGTTTCTCAACAGAACGATATAAACGATGTGTTCTCCAGGGCAGAAACTGGCTAAATGACGCTCCGCTCTTGATAGACGCTAATATTTTATATCGATTAATCGATCTAATTGGTTGAAAACGAATAACATTGTAATTAACCAAATGGATTGGTTGATATAAATTCTGACCGTTAGAAGTCAGTTATAGGCTCGGCGAACTTCGTAATGATAAATGTAATCCGTCCTAACCCTCTATTGTTTGACGCAACAATGCTGTATAAATACAGGCGCGGTATTGGACTCGTGGGGACGCGTGGAAATGGCGTCGTGTATTTGTATATAGCTACTTTTATATGTATAGATGTGTGTGCGTTCAAGTATGTGTATTTATGCAATTATTTTTCGTTTATATATATATATATAACGTACTAAAGCTTTGTAATTCTAAGTAAAATTATAAATAAGTAAAAGATGTGTATCTTTGAGTGCATGCGTCAAAACATTCAATTGATTATATTTATATATGTGATGTATGACGATGAGCTTATGTGTGCTTAAGTCCAAATAAAAATTCTGTTCTGTTCTGTTTTGAAATTCCGATAAACTAATGATATTTTTTTTAATTTATGTTTTATTATTTTTTTAAAATTTCTCATATCCAGTTAGTATCTGGCAAGTAGCAAATTTTCAAGTTATCTACTTAGGTATCTTAACAGGACTAAACTGTCTGTTAGTGCCCACTACTGCCAATCACATATTCACTTATTTTAACAGGATATCATGCCTTTTTCCAGATAATTATGTGAAAAAATGCTAGTTATTCACATAATTTAACTGACTAACTTGAAAAAAGGCGAGATATCCAGTTATCTTAAGTGAATATATGGCTGGCAGTAGTGGGCACTAACAGGCAGTTTTATTCTGTTAAGATACCTAAGAGGATAACACGAAAGTTTTTTACTTGCCAGATACTAACTGACTATGTGACATTTTTCAGAAAAGTTTCGACATAGCTAAGTGGATAAGTGGCTGGCAGAAATATGCCACCATAAATACCTACAAATAATATTGCCGAGAGAATGAAAAACGAAAGTAAGAAATATAATCAGCGATAATGCGTGAATACTAAAAAAAAAAAAAAAAAAAAAAATGCGCCAAGAGAGAGAGAGAAAGAGAAATATTTTGTTATTTCTGAACATATCTTTTACTGAACAAGAACATATAAAGTGGGATTGACATAACGTATCAAAATACTCTCGAAGAAGAAAATGCCGACAATAACGCAACAAATAATACACATTGCATGCATTTATTGATAACATATAACTTATCCGACATATCGCAACAAATAATACACATTGCATGCATTTATTGACAACATATAACGTGTCCGACAATATCGCAACAAAAAATACACATTGCATGCATTTATTGAATAAATTTTAACTTGTATAGCGTTATAACCGACTGAAATATATGCGTTACGTATTTGTTCTACTACAACAAACTACAAATACTCTTGTTAAACAACGAATAACCAATGCTATATATGCGTTACGTTTTTGTTATAAATAAATAAATAAATAAATAAATAAATAAATAAATAAATGTCTCGATCGCTTACACGGAGAAAGTGAAAAACGCAGCGTAGGACAATGCCAAAAGCGACTATCTCGCCCTATGAAAAACCGCTAATACCCGTTTATCGTCGCTAGACTAAGCCGGATTAACTCGCCGCGGATCAAATACCGCTGCGGGTGTTGGTTGTGATTAAAGAATTTAGACATGAAAAGGTGAAAATCATTTCACACCGATTGTCAAAACATACGCACTGACACGCGTATTACGGAGAAATATGACGAGAAAGACAGAAATGGTAGAAAAAAGAACATTAATACGTATAGAGAGGCGATTTCGAATGTTCGACTTCATCCAAAAACAGAAAATAATACGTCCGAGGACGGGTGAGAGAGTGCTTAACATTCCTGTAGTCCGCGATTCGTAAGGCCTTAGGTCAATAATAGGTGATAGCCGATCGATACGGGTGTAGATTATGTTTACAGAAATGTTTAAGTGGTCAGTTACCGTTAATTAATGATGAAGAAATCTTCTCTCGACGCGTGGGAATGTGTCCATTATACGGCGCGAGATATTCCGGATAGCGTTGTTTAATTGTTCAGAAAGTAAATACGTTATTATTCGAAGAGACAATACTCATTATTTAACGTCGTTCATTCAATGCTTCTGCGACAATTGCGAAATCGATGACGTAGTTCATTAATTGTCCCGAATAACAATTAGATATTATATACGAATAAATAGTGCGGTTTTTTCATTCCCGAAAACAATAGCCGCCCGACCTCGTTCAAGGGTGGGGTAGGAGTCATGTGACCTCGTTTAAGGGAGCGGTAGGGGCTGCAACCCGATTTCATTGTTTCAGTCGCGTTTTTGCGGTTAATGACGTAGTTGATTAATTGTCCCGAATAACAATACGATATTATAAAAGAATAAATATTGCGGTTTACTCATCCTCGAAAATGATAGACACGTGACCTCGTTAAAGGGGTGGATCGGGGATTATGTCATACCAGAAACAATAGGTCATTATTATTCAATGTTTAGGGAGACAATTAAAAATAATATTTCGGTTTTTCAAGAATGTCTCGTGACCTCGTTAAAGGGGTGAGGACGGGGATTATGTCATACCCTAAACAATAGGCCATTGTCCTAATTAATGACGTCATAGCGTGCTTTCGTATAGTTCGTGAAATCGTGAATTTCTGTGAAACACCACTTGCTATACTACTTATAATGTAAAAAGTCAAAAGACAATTTAACTTCATCAAAATTAGCTACAGCAGTTTAGGATTCCTGGCTACAGTGTGTGAAAGAATCCTTTACATAAGATCATTCATTGGTTTACAAAAATAATTAATTTGCATTTTACGCATACTCCCTTCGTCAGTTTTCTTACGTTTTCCATAGACCTTTCGTATGTCTATGTTAACGAATCAGGAGTACATACATTAATAACGTAGCAGACAAATAAAACGTAATTCGCCAACGGTTTTTCAAATTATTTCCGATACAGACCGTTTTCTTGAATACTCGCAAATGCAAATTATGTATAGGTTAGTTTAAAGTTGCCTTTGACTACACTATATAGTCACGAGGGCGGAGCCCGGATGACTATGTCGTGTAGTTAAAGGAAACTATGAACTCAGCTGTTAAGCACATGGCCTTTTCCTTCCACTAGCGACAAAACTTCCCAAAAGTGTGAGTTATGTGGTTGCATAGTTCACACTAGCACCTGAATGTGCCATGTGCTAAAAACAATGATAGTATTTTGACATCTATCCACAATAATAAATTGCGTAATTTTATCAATCTTTTCAATGCGTGTAACTGTTATTTTTCAGTAGATATTTGCACTTTATGTACCATTTGTGTTAGTCTACAATATGTCAAGGTTATCTTATAATTCCTTTTTCATGAAAGATAAATCATTATGAAATATATAGTGTGCCTTTACTTTTTGATAATTATGATATATGTTAAATAATATTATAATCAAAACAACCCTCCTGCTTTCCCACACGGGACCTTGGGCTCGACAACGGCACAGTTAATCAAGTTTGAATAATGCCCGCCCCCACCCCCCAAAATGGACTGAAAAAAAGAAACATGATTTCATATAAAGCAATTATTTCTCAGTGTTATTTATTAAAATAAATGTCCTGCTTAAAAATATTTGAAACAAGAAATATCTTTAAAAAAGATATTCGGCGTAGGATGAAAGAAAAACGAGATTTTCATTCATGCATAAATATACTTTAATTAAGAAACTTATAAATGGAAATATATGCAAAACACATTTCAAAGACTCTAATGTTATGATAGGTTATAAAAGCATTGTTGTAAATAATTGTAAAAAACCTGTCTAATTTTGGTAGTGAACAATGATGAATGGCAATGTTTTTAACAAGGTTTATTTTGCAAATAAGAAAATAGTCCACGAGATGTGTACAACAACAGGAATGTAGCAAAAAAAGTACAATTTTAAAATAATGCCTATATATGTTCAAAACAAAATGTACAGTAAAGAATGACTAGACTATTATACAAAAGACACGACTGACCATTATCGTAAACAGGCTTACCTGCACCATGAAAAATTGTAAAATGATTAAAATCAGAATATGAAATGATTTGATATAACAAATATTTCAGAGTACCTCCAAATGTTCTTATTTAAAAGCAGTGTAATGTTATAAATTATCCTATGAACTATAAAAAAATCTATGATAATCCGCTGCATAAAACCTAATTTAGTTCCAGGCTGATCATGTAATGAGCAGTTATCTGCTCGTTGTAGTTAGGACATACAATTTTTTCTTCACCTTTATTTTATTTCTTACTTACAAAAGCTTGTTCAGGTCTGATTTTATCAGTTGTAAACTGTATCAAAATAGTTTATACAGGCATATACATTAATGATCAGCACCTTAAAGCATAGATTCATTGATAAAGGACTTCTAGAACATTCCGAGGAAAAGCGCGCGAAAGACCGACGCACAACAAATTTAGTACGCTCTAGAAATAGTTCAGTATTTTTTCTATGAAATATACTTATTTATAGACGGTAATACAAAAAAATATATCTGTAAATAGGCTTGTTTGATATTTGTTCATATCATTATTGCATATGACAATTATGATATAAAAGCGTTATTAGTTGTTTTGGTTTTGGCGAATTAATTTTCAACGAGAGCATCTCGGCAGGCTGGAAGAATGCAATATACATAGTAATTAAGGGGTTTCATGTCATAACACGGTGGATTCTTTTTTGTTGTTTTAAATCATTTTCACAAAGTAGCATTCCTCAATTGATGGAAAAGGATTGTATTTAACTTACTGAAATCACTTTCATGTTTACATCAAAAAGAAAAGTAATAACACCAAGCTGAATGATATATACAAGCTGCACCCCTTATTTACAGCAATTTTATTGTCCATAACGATGCGTTAACCAATAACAGGAGTCCTTTTATTCAGCTTAGAATTATTTACCGCTGTTAGCGTACATTTGATTGGTTTAAGATGCCAGTTGAAATCGAAATTATACAGCTACGCCGAAAAAAAAGAACACTAAATAAATAAATAAATAGTTTTAATGCATAATAAAAATTTATATGAAAATCACATGCTTTAAAACCAGGGATTCTAAATACAGGGATATGAAACGAGACTATCACGCCGGATATGTATGCCTCGCTTTGACTACGCGAGACCGCATTCGCGCGTTTGGACTCAATTTTGAAAGCAAATTGTTTGATTAATATACAATTTTAAATAAATACGTAACGATGTTTCGCTTTTTCTTTCTCGATATTCTCGTTAATTTTGAGCTTGTATTTTGTGTTAAAGAGATCATTTTCAAAGTAAAGTTTCACATAAAATGGCAACTATACAGTATAGTTCAGAAAACGAACGTTGGCTTTACGATATAGAATCCTTAGTAAAACGTATGCCTTTTTTATGTGTGTTTCACTTTCAACAATATATGGTCTTTCAGGAATTACGAAAACAGTAATAAATATCAAGCCATGCAGCCGTGACTACCGTGTATAAAATGTAAATAATAACTCATAGGACTAACTTAAGTAAATATTTTTAATCGTATAAAATATTTCAAAATTGATTGTATTTTACTATTAATGATTTATGGTTTAAAGGCAATTACGAAAGTAATAATAACAAGAAATAGCTTTAAAAAAATATAACCAGCTAATAGCAAATAATCTGTATCTCTGGTTTTACACAGTTTTCATGTCCAGTTACATTTATGATAACCTGGACCATAAGCTAATAAGTACACTTCCTTTCAGCATATGCGCTTCGGAATATATTTATAATCATTTCTGAACTGTCGGAATCTGGTGAAAAATCTGGGTCAATAGCAAAAGCATACAGCTGCGGACAAAAAAAAAAGTAACGGATTCACATACTCATTGTATCCTTTAAAACATGAACTGTATACAATGAATCTCAACGTTAATTGAAATTTTTCACATTAATACCTAAAATGGACCTTTCTGACACAATTTTTAGGCCTTTTACACCTTGAAAGTGGACCTTTCTGGGCCGGGCCTGTCGACACGGGCTTTTCTGGTTTCGGACCTTTCTGACCTTATGCCTGTATGACTGATCACAAAACAAAGGGTGCTGAAAACATATTTTAATATAAAATGAATGATAAATCCAACTCAACTATGATTATGTACTTTTTATATTTTAAGTAAACTATCATGGCAAATGTAATAATTCCTTTGGTATCCAGTCAAAACAGACCCAAGTCAAAACGGCCCCAAGTTAAAACGGTGCCAAATTGGTCAAAACGGCCCCAACTGAGTGAGAAGATCGTTCAAAACGGCCCCATATAAACGGCCCCATTACATTTTATATATGAATGGTTACGAACGTGTGAACAATCAGATACATTGATTAAAGGAACGAAAATTTGATAAAAGAACATGTTTAAGGCAAGTCGATATTCATTTGAAGTGTGAAAAATCCAATGTGTGAGTTTGTATTTGTATCTGTACGAAATAGAAAGGTTATTTATATAATAAGAATTTCTTACATTTATTTTCGACAAATGATTTAAAAATTTACTGACATCATGAGTGATATTTTTTATAATTTAAATTGGCCAGTTAACCCTTCATATCTCTCATTCTTAAGATGAATTTAAATGAAGATGTGTGTGTGTGTGTGTGTGTGTGTGTGTTCTAAGTTAAACCATCATAATCTTTCTCTCTTTCTCTTTCTTTTCTCTCATTTGAATTGGAATTTATACTGCACGATATATCAGGGAAGGGGAAATGAATCACAAGGAAAAATTATATTTTGTGTATTCTTTTTATTTACTTTATTATTTTTTTTTCATTTCTATTTTCATTTCTTTTCTCCATTTCTACAATATAGATCACAGGTAAAATACAATTGTGTATTCATTTTTTTTTCACTTGTTAATTTAATCACTAGTTCACTTTCATTTTTTCTATTTTATCATGTCCATAATGTTTATATTATATACAATGGTTACCTCATGCTTTAGTTTACTTCTGTCGTCCTGAGAATACGCGGCTTGTAGATTGTTGACACCTCCTTCAAGAGTCCGGTCGCCGAAATGCTGCCTTCCTTGTACCTATAAATTACAACTAAAACACAAACTTAATATGTCCACACAGAATATAACCGAACAACATGCATTATGACGAATTTAACGATGAGAAATATATATATAATATTTTATTTGCATAAAACAAATTACATGTTTATAGCATTTACAGCAATTATATGTTCATCACAAAGGCAAAGAAAGTATGTGAAGAATAAGTTTATCTAAGGAGATTTAGTAAGGATAATATATCAGCATCACATAGTCAATAATCATACATTTTAAGTACATTTTCTTTAGATTGCATAATTTTAATAATTTATACATTTATTCTTAAAAAAAAACATAATATATAAATTTGCTTTTTTGTTGTTGTTGAATTGTTTGACATTAAAGTTAAAATCATATTACATGTTTACATCATTCACAGAAATTCATGTTTATAAAAAATGAAAAATAAACAATAATTTTATCTAATGAGTTTTAGTAAAGATAATATATGTGAAACCTAATCAACATTACACAGTCATTATTCGTACATTTCTAGCTGTATTTTTTGTAGGATTACATAGATTTAATAATTCATACATTTATTCTCAATAAATTTGCATGATATATAAATTTGCTTAACATATTTAATGTTTAAATTTTAGTTGGCCAGTGTAATAATATCTCTTTATATATTTTCTTCTTAAATGTGTATATTTAGGACATATTAGCAGAAAATGGTATTCATTTTCGATTTGGTTTAGTTGGCAATTTTGACATAATCTATTATTTCTTGGTATATTTATATATCTTCCTTGTTCTATGACGAGGTTATGAGAACAGGTTCTAAATCGTGATAAGGTTATTCGAAACTTTGGTATCTTGATAATATCTAGATATTTTTCTCGTTCGAATGTGTGTTTATAGAGATTGTAATTTTGGTTAATTATTAATTTTACTATACCAGTTTTGATAATATATATCGATTATTCGTTGTTTTATTAGATTTATATTAATATTTGTTGTTAACTGGTCCCTCCAAATATATGATAATCCCGATTCTTCTAAAATACGTTTAATATATGATGCCCAGTTATTTCCATTGTATGTGTTGTCATTATTTGCGTCTTGTTTTAACATTTCATATGTTTTATAAAGAATAGTTCTTGGATTTAACTTTAATAATTTTATCCAGTATTTAATTAATATAATTTTTCTATAAATATGCATAGGTAATCTTTCTAATTCACCATATAATGCTTCTCTATTTGTGTTTATTTTTACTCCTAATATTTTTCTGCAGAATTTTGTGTGTATGTTTTCAATATCTGGCGCTAGGTGTGTTCCCCAAATTTCTGCACCGTAGTTAAGAGTTAAACCTACTAACGTGTCGAAAAGCTGTATCTTTTTAGATATAGTTATTTCAAATTGGTTAAATATAGTAAATAAATTATGTAACTTAAATACTCATTTGGTTTGTCTCCAGTTGCCATTTTTATATAAATAAATACCTAAATATTTGAAATATTTTACAATCTCTAATTTAGTATTGTATAGGTAAAAATCATATTCTGTGTTTCTTCCGTTTTCAAAAATCATATATATATATGTTGCAGCGAGAGTAAACCGTGAAAACAGCGGTTTCTATTGATCTCTCCTAATTAATTACATCATAAAGATAGATTTAGCACATTTCCTTTATTTATCTTCACATACCTTTAATGAGTGTTCTCAACACAAACGCCGACAATTATACTTTATTCCGTAGTGTGGATGTTTGTAGCAATAATTTAATCATCGCATTAAAACTGACATCTCAATTACCATTAAATTTCAACAGTTTCATTTATTTATAAATTTATTAATTCTTCGAAGGATTAACCTAATGATCATTTATTTATCATGAAACAAACCGTAGTAGATGTTTGTATCAATATTAATCTCTTTATATCAATAATATAATTTCATTTTTTGTTGACTTCGAAGCTCTTAACAACTCATCCTTATATTTATACAATAATATAAATTTTACATGGGGTCCGTTTTAACCAAAGTGGCACCGTTTTGACTATATATGGCACCGTTTTGACTATTTTGAATGAGGAGGGGTCCGTTTTGACTTTTTTATGGGTCCGTTTTGACCAATTTGGCACCGTTTCAACTTGGGTCCGTTTTTACTTGGGTCCGTTTTGACTGGTAACCATTCCTTTAGTTCTTATAAGAACACTATGTTGTTGTTGTTATTATATCGGGGTCATTTTTGATGCCTTTTTTCTTTATTTTTTTTTCTTTGCAAAACAACAACAACAACAAAGAAACATAAAAAAGACAAAAATCCACAAACAACAGCGCCGAATACTTGATTTGCTAACTGCGTCCGCATAATTAACTTTGAACATTTTCTTTAAGATTTACCTCCCTTTTGAAATCTCAATTTCCCGAAAAATTGGAAATTGTGTCTGTTTTGACGAAAAAACCAAAAGTCTGCTTTTGATTATTGACAACAAGGTAACAGTTTTTGTCTCTGCTATTGCAGCTTTCAAACTGTTTGATAGGAAAAAATGCTTGCAATATTAAACCTAAAAAGTTGTGTCTTATTTCACATTAGTCTTATTGTTAAGTCTATTTCTGGAACAGAAACTCTCGGCGGAACAATTGGAGTCTGACTTTTCTCAATATATCCATAATCCTGTACATCATTTTCTATGCAAAGCTGGTCATACACATTTGCAGAGGTCATGCATTTAATTTAAAAGCCTTTATAAAAACTACATTGTCAGTTCTATCCGAAGTTGAGGAGTAAAGAGAAAAAAAATGTGATGATTTGAACTTTAACCATTGTTAGATGCTGTCCAGTGATCTTTCGCCCATAAGCAAAAATCGGTTTATTTATTACCGATTAAAGCGATGCAAGGTTATTATTGCTATTTACACATTTACAAATATCTATTAGTCATAATTATTATAACACAACTTTATAATGGAAAAACTTTTCATAGTAAGAATTCAACTGTATAAACACTTACCACCATGTATTTTCCCATCATCCCATTGTCTGCGGATCTTGCACACTTTGAAAGAAGTTTCGTCACAGCAGTGATATTTTAGGAAAGAAAAAAAGCAACAAAAAAAACCCTCAAAACAATTTGAAAATGCGTATTACAGGGCTTTTACTTCTGTGAATTTGACAAATGGCAGGAAAATCGGGGAGAAGCTGTCTGAGAGTGGATGAATATTTATGAAATAAAATTGTATTGAAATCTCTTTTTTTTTTATGCTCACCGAAGGTGACGCATATAGTCGCCGCTTCGTCCGTCCGTCACACTTTCCTTGTCCGGACTATTTCTCAGGAACTAACGGCTTGAATTCAACGAAACTTTATGGGAAGCTTTATTACCAAGAGGAGATGCGCATATCCTCAGCATGACCCGGTTCCTAAATTTTTCAAAGAGTTATGGTTGGCCTATAGAACATATTGCATGATTCTTGTCCGGGCTATTTCTCAGGAACTAATGGCTTGAATTCAACGAAACTTTATGGGAAGCTTTATTACCAAGAGGAGATGCGCATATCGTCAGCAAGACCCGATTCCTAAATTTTTCAAAGAGTTAAGGCCCCTTGACTTTTCGGCCTATAGTACATATTGCATGATTCTTGTCCGGGCTATTTCTCAGGAACTAATGGCTTGAATTCAACAAAACTTTATGGGAAGCTTTATCACCAAGAGTAGATACGCATTGGGAAGCTTTATTACCAAGAGGAGATGCGCATATCGTCAGCATGACCCTTTTCCTAAATTTTTCAAAGAGTTAAGGCCCCTTGACTTTTCGGCCTATCGTACATATTGCATGATTCTTGTCTGGGCTATTTCTCAGGAACTAATGGCTTGAATTCAACAAAACTTTATGATCAAGTTTTCATGTCTGGAGATCTTTAGCCATTGGTCCATTTGTCAACGCCATATTTCAGTGATCATCGAATTATTTGGATTGGTATCAATCTTCAATCATTGCTATAATATAAAGGTAAATAAATTGTATTTTGTATTTGATTTTTCCCTTTTTTCAAATTTGAGGACATTACCTGGATTCTATACATGATAAGCATGTGCTGATCCCATTCCGGTCCTTAACATATCCTCCCACCCATTGACCAAGGCCTTATTTGTAACAATGATGTTCTTCGGGGAGCATCTGTCAGTTCTACTGACTTTCTTGGTTTTTTTTATTGGAAAATGTTTGGTTTAAGTGTCAATTGGATCATTCTTTGTGAGTGGATACAAAACTATTATTTAATTGGACTTGCACTAGTTTGTTTTTTTTTCATTTGAAAATAGATCAAGGGGCAGAGTTCATGAATAATCAATGAGGATTTCATCATACACAAACAAATCTCGTGACAGGTCCATTTTTTTTTAAACTACATTATGAATATTTAAATTAACTTGATATGTTGACCTTATTTACCTTCTTTACTTGATTTGCTAAAATCGCTGTAGCAAATGGCAGTACACAAAACATAGACTTTCGAAAATATAATATTATGTAATCATAATATGCAAGATCACTGGACATGCAAGATCACCGGACATGACAGTATACCCACACAAATTTCATCAAATTAATGTCCATGATAAACTGTGATCTAGGAATGTGATTTAAACAAGTTTAAAATCATTTTTCTCCTTCTAATTTTTCTTTTGTAAATTTAAAACTTGATACTTTCTGAGTTAGTTTCGTTTATTTTGTGTTATGTCTTCAATCCTCTTGTCTTTATTTAACATAAATTGCCACTCACCTGCTCGCTATGGTAAGTGTAAGCAAGTGAAAAATCAGAACATTTCTTTGTATTCTTCTTGTTTAATATCTCAAATTTAGGAGGGGTGAGTGATGATTTTAGGAGTCTTACACCCTTTTAATTACCATACATTCTGCTGTTGTAGGTCCCTATCAGATTTTATACCCGTGACATTGCTCATGACAAAAAAGCAAGATGGGGGAGGAACTGAAAATGGTGAAGTCCATGCTGAGGTCTGTGCTGATGAGCTGTAAGGAAGGAGTTGCAGTCGATATCCTTCAAAGTATGTCTTTCCGATGGTCCGTTGTTTGTTTGTTTGTTTGGAGGGACAAAGTTTTAGCACTCCGGCTATGTGCAGAAATTGCAAAATCAATTGCAGCATGCCTACAAGCAGGTTGCAGAGGCCTCAGTGAAGCAAGCTGTACAAACAAGGCTTATTATGACCGTCAGGTCAGTGCCCGTAAGCTGAAGATTGGGACAGAGTCTTCATAAAGAGATATCACTGGATACTCATCCTGGTTTTTTGTTCGTTTGAACAAAAAATAAAGCTAATTGTGAACCCGACGTGTGTTGCATGGTTTTCCATAACAACACCCCAGCTACAAATTTTGTCCCATATTGCAAATATAACCAGGGGAGAAGAATGTGCAGCCAGACCAGTACTTGAACCCCGGATCCCTCGCTAACAGGGCAAGTGCTCTGCCGACTGAGTTACTGGACTCCTTACACAAATCTCTCAATGATAAGGGTTACTTATTGGCCGTTACATACTCCTGCCAATTTGGAATTTGTCCCCGAATTTACAGTACAGAGAACAAATTGCTATGTTCCAGACAAACCCAAAGACAGTAGATACTGGAGAACTATACTGTAATGGTCCCACGTTGGGCACCAAATGTAACCAGGTGTGAAAAATGTGCAGCCAGACCGGGACTCAAACCTTGGGACTTCTACCTTACAGGGCGAGTGCTCTACTGACTGAGCTACTGGACTGCTTACACAAATCTCTCAATGATAAGGGTTACTTATAGGCCAATCATATACTCGTAAAAGTTTTTTTTTTTTTATTAACTTTTAGCAGAGGAACAGATAGTATCTAGTATTTACATATTACTCAATTGAAAATGGACAAAATTAATACCCATTTGTTTTCAAATTGATTGGTAACAAAAGTGATATAGAATATTTGCAATTCTATATGAGTCTGAGTCATAACAAATTTTACAAGCCTACAAGCTTAGGAAGTTGTACACCTGGAGTTTCCTTTTGAAATTTAACCATTAATTGCAAAGTTAACCCTTTCCCTCATATAGACTCATTTTGATGCACTCAATAGGTACCACATAGAGCCTGATCTGCAGAAAACCACAGTTAAACCTTACCAAATTTAATTACAAAATCCTCATTTCCAGACCACTGAGGAGCAGCGAACAGCATAAAACCTGATCAGCCTGCGAGTTACTCGCAGGCTGATCTGGTTTTATGCTGTTCGCATAGGTCTTTTCATGGTGTCCTCTATGAGGGAAAGGGTTAAGGTCCATGATATTGTGGAAATTTTGTTGAGTGGGGGCATCATTGTCAAGTGAATACATTAAAAATTTTACAATTTGATAACGTTTTGTTATTCATTAGTGATAGAAATTAGATGTGATCTATTTAGATTGAGAATTTCTTAAGTTTAATCAAGATTGGTTTAAATGGGCATAAAAATATACTACTGACAGGTTTTTCTCACAATTTTTGGAACATGACCCGACCCCCAGAATTGGTAATTTTTCGTCGTTTTAGACAAAATTGGGAATAACTCACACCATATTATATAAGTATGAGTAGATTTCAGATCCTGGTGGTCGGGGATGGGATTCTTCACGTCCTTCTTGGCACAAAATATGTATCCAACTCAGGAATTGTTGAGAAAAATTAGTTTCAAATTGAAAAAAAAAAAAGTTTCCCAATAAATGTTAAACAAATATTTAACTTTATTTCATCAGAAGACTACAGGGAGGTAACTGGAGAGCCTCTGCCATTTAAGAAATGTGGGTTCCCTTCCCTGGAGCAGTTTATATTGTCCATGCCAGATGTGGTCAGAGTAGAAAGGTAAGTCTCAGAGTTAACAACCAAAACAGACTTAACTCCTTACCTTGTATAGACATGTTTTAATGCCAAGGCAAACAGAGAAGACCCTGATCAGACGGCTCCTGTATGTCTGATCAGGGTCTACTCTGTTTGGTCATGTGATTTTGTAGCTCAGATTCTACACAGTGTGCATGGCAAAGATAAAGGATCTGTTGATACATGTAACATTAAAGTTCAATAAATTGATACATGTTTTCTTTGAGTCGTATATTCATAAATTGTACAAGAATATTCATGAGGTAAAAGGTTGAAACTCCTATCATTGGATGATGGGACATATGATGGATTCACCAGAAGGCAGCAGGTGGGAAGGCAGTCAGGCAGCATCCACACTGTACCCAAGGCAATTGTGGATCAATCTTCACTAAACTTGGACAAAATTATACCCACATAATATTTTGGATAGGTTACCAACAAGCCAGATCCTAGCAGCTTCCAATGAAACATAAGGTCACAAGAGTTCAGCAGCAAAGTCTAGGCCTTAATGATAGTAATTATACACATACATGTTTCCAATCTACAATAATATAATGGGGATAGTTTGAGAAGCGATTTTTCAAAGATCATGCCTAATACAAAATATATTCCTAGGCCCCGAAATAAATATATAATTCTGGTCTCTCAGTTGTCAGAGTCTTGCAATTATACAGGGAATTCTCATTTTTTTCTTTAATCGTTTTACTGTATATATTGATAGTAACACTCGTGTGATAACAATTCTACTCACAGGAGAATGGGGCAGTATATTTGCCATGCTGTGGCTGACCAGTCCACCGCCCACATACAGAAATTGGTCAATAAACAGAGGAGTAAGAAGGTCAAGGTGAGTGTCAGCATTTAGGACTACTTTTTCTGTAAAGATAACTGAGTTTATCACTTAACCCTTTCCCTCATAGAGGAAACCATGAAAAGACCTATGCGAACAGCATAAAACCAGATCAGCCTGCGAGTAACTCGCAGGCTGATCAGGTTTTATGCTGTTCGCTGCTCCTCAGTGGTCTGGAAATGAGGATTTTGTAATTAAATTTGGTAAGGTTTAACTGTGGTTTTCTGCAGATCGGGCTTTATGTGGTACCTATTGAGTGCGTCAAAATGAGTCTATATGAGGGAAAGGGTTAACTGTGGGTAAGAGTCCTGGCCTTTTTCGCTCTGGTATTCATATACTTGCTTCACAGAAGTGGGGTCTATGTAGGAATCATGGTTGTTACGCCCTGTGATGTCATTAGTGAAGTTTCGATTGATTGCTAGTTGTCGAGGATCAGTTACTTTACCAAAGAGCAACAATAATCGATTTACATGTATCTGTTCCGTGACGTCATTGTAAAATTTAAAACCATACCGTATCATGTGTTGTCTGTCTAGTGTACACTGTACATCAATCTGGAATCTCTTGATTTTACCCAGGTTTCTATAGGAAAAACTTTAAATATCCCCTTTTAAACAACAAGGCCCAGAACTAAGTATAACCTATTAACTTCTCCAGCATTATAAATCTAAAAATGTGTCGAAAACTACTTCATGAAGTTCATGTAACTGTGTAGGATTAAGTGCTTTGCTTGAATATTACTTCTGGTTCAAGTGATTATTAAATGGAAAGTTATCGATGATACCTCATCCACTTTAACCGATAATGGATTGTGACAAATATCAACCAATTTCTGTCACTAGACGTCATACAAACACATTAACCCTTTCCCTAATAGAGGACACCATGAAAAGACCTATGCGAACAGCATAAAACCAGTAACTTGCAGGCTGATCAGGTTTAATGCTGTTCGCTGCTCCTCATTGGTTTGTAAATGAGGATTTTATAATTAAATTTGGTAAGGTTTAACTGTTGTTTTCTGCAGATCAGGCTTTATGTGATACCTATTGAGTGCGTCAAAATGAGTCTATATGAGGGAAAGGGTTAAATGAAGACAAGGTGGGATGGAGGTATTATTTACCTTTAATGATAGGTGTAGCTCATGTGAGGAAGCCTTCAAGTTGACTTGTGGTAGGTGGGTACTCTGTGCACTAAGGGACTTCACTATTAGTAAAATACAGTTTTGGCTACAGTTAATTCCACTGCAGCATCCGTGTCAAGAAGTTTTTTAAATAAGTTAATGTTTTCCATCCAGTCATTTGACCTTTTGATATAAAGCAAAATTTTAACATATTTGGGAGTTATTTAGACAATGAAGGAGTCAAAATGGACAATTTTGTGTGTCATGAAAAATACTGATAAGTAATATAACTTTCTGTCCAATTGTTGTAAAATGAATGTGCTTTAAACTTTGAACAACCCATGAATTGACTGATGCATAAACATTTTATTTTTCTTTTGGGATTGTACTGTTTTTTTTTTTTTTTTTTTTTATTACTATTATTATTCTTTCTTTTCTGTTTTGAGGTTCAAATTAAAGTAGGTTACAGTTGATCCAGAGTCATGAAATTTTATCTGTGATCAGGAAAATTCATGCTACAAATGGTTGTACGTGGTCTACAGCCATTATTTCTGGACCGATTTTCATCAAAATTTCCCAGAATGTGTATGTTACATTCTAGTTAGACATCCCGATGTCCGTTTTTCCAAATTTAAAAAGGCAAAGTTTCTCCGGCGAATCCAAGATTGAACCATTGACGTCAAACTATGCATTTTACATCAAATGACGTCAAAAGATTGATGTCTTCTACAAAAGTTAGTACACAGTCCACTGCCATTATTTATACCTGTGTCCATTTTTCCAAATTCGAAAAAGCAAAGGTTCTCTGGCAAATCGAAGATTCGAACCATTGACGTCAAACCTCAAATATCTATAAAATCACCTCCAGATATGATAGAAAGCTGATATTTGGACAAAATATAAGTATCTAAGTCAACTTTATACTCTGTAAAGAAGAACGTCATATGACGTCATCAGGTAATAAAAGAATTTCATATTTCCATGTGTTTATTTTTATATGTTGCAAAGGTCACAGGACCAAAAAATTTGAAGGCATATACTTCAGATACTGATATTTCCATTCAATTATTTTCCTATGCATTTGACATCAAATGATGTCAAGCTTTATGTTGTCTACAAAAATTTGTACGTGGTCCACTGTCATTATTTAACTCTTTCCCTCATAGAGGAAACCATGAAAAGACCTATGCAACAGCATAAAACCAGAACAGCCTGCGAGTAACTCGCAGGCTGATCAGGTTTTATGCTGTTCGCTGCTCCTCAATGAGGATTTTGTAATTAAATTTGGTACGGTTTAACTGTGGTTTTCTGCAAATCAGGCTTTATGTGGTACCTATTGAGTGCGTCAAAATGAGTCTATATGAGGGAAAGGGTTAATGACGGATTTACATGCACATTTCACAGAATATATATGTTATATTCTAATTCTGTATACCCATGTCCATTTTTCCAAATTTGGAAAGGCAAAGGTTCTATGGTGAAATCCCAAGATTCGAACCATTGACGTCAAATTTCAGAAACATATTACATCGCTTCCAGATGAGTTAGAAAGCTGATATTTGGACGGAATATAAGACTCCAAATCTGTTTTTATTCTGTGAGTAAGAACGTCATTTGGTGTTATATGATGTCATAAGGTCATAAAGAATTTCTTATTTCTATGCGTTAATTTCTGTATGTTTCCAAGGTCTCAAAAAGTTTCGCAGAAAGTCCTATATTTTTTGTCAGAACAAAAGAACATCTTGTTAATATTAAATTTTCAAGCATTTTATAGGTTTATTATTTGTTTTCACTCATAGAAACCAATACGCAGACCACGAGGTGGGGGTGGGGGTGCACGATTTCTCAGCCGCCCTGGACCACCTTACAGGCCCCCACTGTTGATGGCCCCGTCCTATAGCCCCAGTCCAGGCCTCCAACCCTATAGCCCTGGTCAAGGCCTCCAACCCTATAGCCCTGGTCAAGGCCTCCCATCCAGGGGTCGAGGGGGTAGAAGAGGCATTCCAAGCTTCATTAACCAGCCAACAAAGTAAGAACTGTTTATACATTGACATACAACTTACAAGGTCCTCAGTTTTTAAACTATTTATTTTACATTGATAACGAAACAAGTTATCACAACATACATTATATATCTTGATGGTTGTGTATGTCGTCATTTTAGTGGGAGGAAACCGGAGAGCCCGGAGAAAATGGCAGTACAAAGTTAGTCAAGTTTGAAATCTGCTGAAGCCAAATTTTTCAGGCACATAATACCAGTCTTACCCAGGAGCGTTTGAGAAGGAATGGTACTTTTGAAAAAATTGTTTCCCTATCAATATAAATAGAAATGAGATCACAAGAGCATTTTTATTCAGAAATAGGGGGTTAGACAGAAGCTGTACATGTAGAATAATAAATGTATCATATATGCATTTGCTGTTCCTTACATGGCTAAATATACACATTTTTTAAAAGTATTGAAAAAATGTTTGTGTGTGTTTACCATACCTACCCAATGAAGATGCTCAGTACTGTTGTCAATGCTTGCTGGGGGTCTTTTGAAGTTTTCATAAATGTTTACTGTGAACATTTTCAGGCCCTTCACTCCAATCAGAGTCCATATTGGCAGCTCCGGTCCCAATTCACGGACAATCAGAATAGCTTCTCCAGAGGTCCAAGAGGTGGGTAAATTGATTATTGAAACATTTTAGTGCAAACATTTTTCAGATATTTTTCAAGTGCCTTTTTGTAAGATATTCTGACTCATTTCCATTTTTTTTTTCTTGAATATTATTTAGATTTGATTCTTCATTACAGGGATTCTTATTCCAACATGCCCCCGAGGGCATGGTGTCATTGTGTTCATTCGAACGTAATGCTTGTTTAATATAAAGTGGAAAATTTTGTTTTGTATAATTTTAATCAGAAAATTTTGTATTCACAAAATACCAGGAAAATGCTTAAGATTTTGTTGATTTTAGATTATTATTTACATGTTCAAAAAAAAAGGATAGTTTCATTAAACATATACCAGTGCCCCTCCTGAGTCATCCTCTTTCATATGCAGCCAGCCTGGTTTTTCAGCAAGTTTTGATCTTCCAGAAAGACATTCATCCTGTTAAACCTTTTACCTTATAGAGTCTCATTTTGACACATTGGCAATCTGAGCAAACCCTGATCAGATAGCTCCTTGAAGGAGCTGAATGATCATGGTCTCCTCTATTTGCTCATACAATACTGTAGCTCTAGATTCTACACGCTATGCATGGCAAAATAAAAAATAACATTAAAAGTAATAAATATACATAAAGTCATGAATTTGTTCATGAATATTCATGAGGTAAAGGGTTAAGGAAAAGATAGAAAGTTGCTACACAGAAATAAGATGTCTTGAGATGGATTATGTTTAAGCGTGGTCTGGTTTGTCTATGGCATAGTGCAAAAAAAATTTCTTTCAATTCTCATATTTTGTTTGATAATATTTTGACACATGTATATCCAGCAGAATACAGGTTCAAGGTTTGAGGTGCCTCCCAGGTTTCAGCGTCAGAGAAGGACCCCTGCAGCAGGGCCACAGGGGGCCGCGTTACCCTACAGGAGAAAACTTGAACAGAACCTTCTTACATGTATGTTGAAATTCAAGTCTTTTGAACCTGTTTATACCTCATTTACAGACCTAATAAAGAGGTTACTGATAAAACTTACTATAACGATTAATATGTCTGTCTATATAAGAATTAACATATACAGTCAAACCCCGGTTACTCCACCACCTCTCATTCAAATACCTGGCGTCATTTGAAATACTTTGTTTGTCCCGATCACTCTCCTTCTTATTTCTATATAAAAATATCTGGGTTATTAAAGTTTGTGCCATTCGAATACCTGGCCTCATCCGAAAAGATTTTTTGGCCCCTGCCATTGAATTTGTAAGATTTTCGCACCTCCTTATCCGAAGTTGCTGACGAACATTAATTACTGGCAACATTTGAAAACAAACAATGGAAATGTGCAAACGTCAATTAATTACCAAAATGGGTGGAAGACGGCCGCTTACAGTTTGCATAAGTTGTTATTGATTGGATGTTTATAAAGTTCAATCATAAAGATAAAGATGATGATTGATATGATTTTATAGGTATGCGATATGTATTTCGGATACGCTGGGAAAGGAAAATTTAAACAAGTGCTACAAACATTTCGAGATGATGCTGATATCACGTTGATACATGCAGTTTCTTTAGTCAGACCTGATGAATGAATGTATGCATTGATTATGTATCATTTATGCAGAAATAGATGAATGTTTTTAAATAAATATCAAATATCCATTGGTGTTTTCAAGACGACGTTGATAGTGGATACATGTAGTCGCATGTGATTTAGTCAGACCTGATAAATGTATACATGTATCTTTGTTATAGACGTATATATATCGATTATTTTGAAAAAAAGTGGATGGAATGGGTTTTGTCTCTATGGTCGACGTGATTTGGGCTATTCAAATACATGCCTTACTCGAAATAAAACGCTGATCCCCAGGATTTCGAATAGCTGGGGTTTGACTGTACTTACATTTTTCTTTTTATCATGTAAGGGATTATTCTGGATTTAAAATAAATTAACCCTTTCGCTCATATAGACTCATTTTGACGCACCCAATAGGTACCACATAAAGCCTGATCTGCAGAAAACCACAGTTAAACCTTACCAACTTTAATTACAAAATCCTCATTTCCAGGCCGAGTTACTCGCAGGCTGTTCTGGTTTTATGCTGTTGCATAGGTCTTTTCATGGTTTCCTCTAT